>JACJUY010006928.1:0-34502 GCA_014220935.1 Platorchestia sp. MABIK
TGTTCGGTGGAATAGCTCTGAAGTTACAGGTGACTGATTTTTTTTCCCGTAAATCTAGTTTTATAGGTAGGTGTTAACTCTTAGTGACGAGAAACAGCAATCGAAGAGAAATATTCATGTATAAATAAGAAGATTGAGCTGCGCAATTGCAGCGGCGCTGGTACCTATTATAGACGACAAACTGAACGATTTCGATTTAACTCAAGCGGAAAAAATGAATGCTCATGGACTCGGTTACTGAATTATGAAGTCTAGAATCGTTCACGTGTCCCTGGCAAATTGCTGTTGGCTGTTGCAGCAAAGCTTGTAATCCGGCCTCCCAAACCCGTGTTCACACAGCACCTCTCCGTCGCTCTAACCAATCTCCTCTGACTGCTCTGTGTCATCGCAGACTTCCTACCGCGTTCGAGCCGAAACTTTGAAACTGTACACTTTCAACATGAGAATTTTGACGCGTTTCGCAACTTTGTGCCGCTGGGAACGAGGTGTGGACCAACTTTCAGTATATGTTTAGCGGTGGACGCATCTCACTGCGCCGCGTGATTCAAGTTTAGATTTCATGTTTCAATTCCCCGGTGTTTTATGGACACGTTCTGGAAGGCTGCGTTTTAGGTTTGGGTTTTCTTGAAAAATAGATTTTTCTTGCAATCTTTGAGGCGGATACAGCTTTCGTATTTTGGGGAATTAGCGCTTTCTGGAGAAAGATATGAGGTACCCGAACTGAAGGTCATCTAGGCCTTTCCTTTGGTAAAATTGGATGGTTTTTTCCTGTTTTGTTTTAGACCATTTTTTTCGGTTCTCTGCTGCCTTGGTTTTCCTCACCTATTGCTCTCTTCATCAACGTCTATCGTGTTTATTCAAAGTCCTTCACAACTTGATGGTTCTATAAGATGGAATAATGGGTGGGAACACACCTTATGCATAGATACCGTATTCCTTTGCCTCCTTACTGAATGATGCCTTTATCCTTCCTTTCATTGACACGCCATTGTTGGGACCACGGCGGCTTGAACTAACCTAAAATCTTAGTCTGGAGAACCAAGTTAAATTTGATAACACAGCGTGTGATATCACAAACATGCATAGCCAAAGTGAGTGTTTTTGTGGCTGCAGGTGATGGATCCACACCAGGATCGCCGGATTAGCCTTTTCGATCGCGAAAATTGTTCATTTTTTTCAATATTTTATTCACCCATGAAGCGCACACTTCGACAGCCATGCAGGGTTGTCATATTCGGAGCGCTGTTGTGATCTAGTTTGATTTGATATTGGTTGGTGTGCGATTATTTTCGTCTCTCGCTGTGTCTGTGAGGCGAGTACACATGCAATTAATTAAGTCATAGTTGCTGAACTCGAATGAGAAGACGTGGTTCTCTAAACCTTACGAACTGGTCAATGTGTATTGACGCTTTTGCGGCAGTGTATCAATGCTCTTTTACTCTTGCGTGCACCTTGACGTAGAAGAAAAGGGACGTAATTAAATGTAGAGTATGAAACGTGTTAAACTTCTTATGACGCGGAAAAAATAATAGAGATATCTTGAATTTAAAACTGCCATATTTATATCCATCGTTCCCTTTTTTCCAAACCCATCAGAAGACACAGGGTTGGATGTATGTTAGTTAAGTTGAGTTTTCTATCCTATATACTATGGGGACTGGCACGTCAAGGAGGGATGCTGTTAAGTTACCTAAGCTATAGACAGGCCTTTTGGACTTTCATATTTACTGCCGACTTTACTTCTGTCAGGTTTTATACCTTCTTTGCATTCTCTTTTTGACCTTTTTTCTTCCTTCCAAGCTTTTCATTTCTATAAAAAGGGTATCCTGTGTGAAAACAAACCTTGTACATAGATTCCAGGCTTTCTACAGTCCATTCTAAACGGTCAGTTTTCTTCAAATCGCTTTTGTTGAGGCTAGGGAGTCGCAAACTAATTAATGTTGAATTAATATTATTTGCATAACTTCCACCCACTTTTTAATTTGTTCACTAGAATCAAAGAACACTGAGGTTTCAACTTCGCAATTGCTTCTATTTGTCTCACGGGAAGTCATTAAAAGCCTTAACTCGTTACTTTTTTTTTGTTAATTTGCAAGTCGCAGCAAGACACCATGTGCGACAAAGGCATAAACTTCGTTAGTTCTTGCATTCGAAATCAGCATCTTTAATAAGGTGATCCTAACTTAGTGCAAAATTTTGCCGAGTAAGTTTAAATAAATTAAAACATCAGGATGGAATGGGCTGGGTGATTTCAATGTAAAAATTGACACATTTTGAGTGATGAGTGAAGGAAGTTAGTGTGGAAGGAGGCCCTAGATGAGAGTTAACTGGGCTTTCTTTTAGAAGAAATCATCTTTTATATTACTATTTGTCGACATTGCTATTTGTTTATATATCTATTTATTTACTGACGAGTTTCTTTTAAATGCGGTTTAAAGAAACAATTAAGTGACCAAAATAGCGGAAAATCTCATTAGCGTTTAGACTTGCGTTCTTTGTATTGCGTGAGCAACCATGCCCACATGCACTTTCATCCTTTTTTTTACTTTAGGATAAAATTCAACCCTAAGTAACATTGATGCGTCGGAAGAAGGCATAAGCATTCTCGTTAAAGTTCTTCGTTTTGTTGCGGGGTTACTTCGTACTAAATTGTGCCTTCATCCTTCCTTGCTCTGAAATGCCAGTGTTGCGGTTAAGGAGACGGTCTACCCAAGGAAAAAGTCCGTAATTTAAGGATGGATTTTTCTGAAATTTTCAAAGTAGGTGTGAAATGTTGCAACGATTATTTTATCATTAATGTGTTTTTTTGTACCTTCTCCGAATTTTTTTTTAAATACGAATAAATTGGGTTTTTTAAAATTTTATCTGCTTCTCCAACTCTGAAGTTACAGGACTGGAAACTCGTTTCTGTATAGCTTATATATCTATATAATCATAAGGAATAAGAAATTTTGATAACTTTTTTTTGTTAATTTAAGAATTTTTTGAAAAAAATGTGACTTCTTCTTTTCTTTATTTTCATGTGTAATTTTCAAAATAATGAATTTCAAAAATTTGTGTTCCTTATCGACAGATATTTCTAAACCCTATCGAATGGTATATATCCCATTCTTGTACCCTTAAAATTGTGGAAGAAGATAGGTTTGAAGAAACCAATTAGCAAGTTTCCAGAAAACGTGTTTTTCTAAAAAAAAATTGAGTTTTCTTCCTAGCTTTTGAACTAAGTGTTTTCTACCATGAACTCTACATCTTTCGTTGCGCTTTTTAAGCCCATTTGGTTGATATATTTGCCATTGCTGTGGCTTTGAAACTCTAGGAGATAATCTACATCAAAAGACAATAAGTGTTTGTGTTCAAAACATCCATTTTTCTAAATATTTTTTCTTTTTATGACCTAAATAGTTTGTTTCTAATCAACTCCTATGCCTTGTAGCTCTTTTTAAGCCCTTTTGATTGGTGTGCTCGACATAGCCGTAGCTATGATACTGCGGCTGTCGTCGAGCTATGAATAAAAGCGTGTGTACACAGAACAGCTGGATTCTTAAATCGGCAAAAATTATAACTTAGCGTTAGAATGTTTCGTTCGAATGTGAAAACACTTTGAGTAGCCCATGAACGAACTCTATTGCAATTGCCGCAAAGAAACACGCCCAATTGACTCCCAATAATATGGGGTGGGAGGGTTTGCCCTGCGTCAAGGTCACGCCATTCCCTTCGCTCTCCCCCCTCTGGGGGGCGTACCAATCGTAGTAGACGCGAGCGAGTGGTACCAATGGAAGCGCAAGAAAATCCTCTATAAGATGCATTTAAAACAGAAAATCGACAATTCTTCCGACTTCCACCTAGACCGTCCTCGTAAGGAGTCTGAAACTAACTTGTCTAATTTATTGTTACGCGCTGATGCTGAACAGATAATTGAACCGGATGATTATAGAGAATTGAACTTAGCAAGCCTGCTTAGCTCTTGATTCGTGCTCACTGCTTGGTTCGTGCTCACTGCTTGGTTCGTGCTCACTGCTTGGTTCGTGCTCACTGCTTGGTTCGTGCTCACTGCTTGGTTCGTGCTCACTGCTTGGTTCGTGCTCACTGCTTGGTTCGTGCTCACTGCTTGGTTCGTGTTGACGTGTCATTTCATCTCGCATGATGACGCTCAACATTTAGTGCAGAAAATTACCTCGCGCGGCAGATTTTTTTTATGGCTTTCGTTCCATAGCCAGTCTCACAATATTACATTAATATCTTTAATTTTTTTGCTATTGCGCTCTTTCTTTGCTCGCGTGTTGGCCTCTACGCTAAGTGCATGTGACGGGCTACATTAGATGTAATGCTGACCTGCTGATCATTTCTACGCAAGGACTCATTTCTACGCGAGAAGTAATAGTGACCTGCTCTTTATTTCTACGCTCATCATTTCTACACTACGCAAAACGTAATGCTGATCTTATCATTTCTACGACGTCATCTGCAGCGGTAATCTCTCTTTCTTGGCCAAAGAAAAACATTAGAGTTTTTTTTGCGGGCTAATTTGTGCCATGGTCGTCTATAGAAAAGGATAATCAATTAGCCCGTCAGGGAAAATCTTTTAATTTGACGTTTGCAGAAAAGTTTTGCTTATTGGAGCGTCGTATCAGGTAGATAAGCTCTCTTTCAGGATAATGTACAGAAGACCGCGCTGTGGCTCGTCTCATTGTGGCCGTGTGTTCTGCGACATCCCTACTCTACTTCATATTTTTCTCCGCATCGTAACCTTCGTAATCTACTGATATTTCACTGGATATTACCACTGTTATTGTACTGGATATTAGAACTGTACCTAGTACGGGATTGCGTTGGGGGAGAATAATTATATACTATTCTTCAGAAATCTTGAGGGTTTATCGAAAAACTTGTTTCCTTATTGGGGATTTATCCAAATTTATTTGAAAATCTTCATGTCATTTCTGGGACAAATGCTGAAGATGCCTATGTGCTGTCCCCTCAGAGGGATACAACTATTATATCTGCGGGAATTAGCACTCCCAGGTGGGAAAATGTGCGAGGGCCCGAGCTGAGAGTTAGGTAGGCCTTCTGTTTGTTGAAATTAATATTTTTCTGTTAAGGACAACATTTTTTCGATTCCCTGCTGTCCTGTTTTTTCAGCACCTACTACTTCAACTTTAATCTTGTTTCATAATCTTCTTTCTCAACTTGCTGTTTCTGTGCCTTTTCTGCATAGATTTCGCATTCCCTTAACTCCATACTAAATGGTGCCTTCCTCTCTTTGGCTCACCTTTGTGGAGAATAGGGAGGCATAAACTAACTAATAATCTAAACTAATCTGCCCATGTGCAGTTTAAAAAATATGCTCCTCGACAGCACTCTTAGGTACGTAAAGATTTAGGAACTGTTCTTTTTGCAATGGCAATTGAGGGTTTGGTTGTATACTGTTNGAAGAAATACTCGTTTACCTCGCTAACGCCATACCTGTTATGCGGGAAATGAAACACGAGGCAAAAGTTTAGTCCCACATCTCCTTTTTTCAATGAGATCGGAATAAAGTAAATGTAATGGTTGCTCTAAATACACTGAAATATTATGAAAGAGTAGAAAAAAAAATTAGACTATTTACTACAATGAAAACTCGGATGTGTTATTCGATATAACCTTTCTACGTGAATGAACACATTTTGTCTGCAAGTGAATAAGCCTCGAAGAAAAATGAAATTCTCTGACCAGCCCTGGATTTAATCCAAAGATTGTATTCGAAGTAAGCCTTCTCTCGCAGAAAGTCTCTTTTTAACATGTTGACCGCTATGTGAGCCACCGGTGGTACACAGGGAATTTTCATAATGCTGCTGACCGGCTAGGAGTCACAAATTCAATTTTCATAAATACCTAAATCAAAGCTAAATGAACGCACAATCCTGTTAATGTTTGCTATTTTCAAAATCGCATAATGTAATTGAGTTTAAACTTGACTTGAATATTGAACTTCAGTTTAACCCGTGGCGTTTACTGTGTTCAATCCGTTTTTTTCTCGCCTCCTGAACCTGCTAAGGCAATGACCGCGAGCGTCTTAAAGCGCTCGACTTAGTGTCAGCTCAGTCAACGCGCATTTGCCCAAGTCGACTGTATTGTATATCGTTAACGCTCAGGGTAAATCAAATGCCCGAGTTTTGAAATTCTTTTGGCAAAGTGAAACAATACTCACAGAATTATTTACTGCATTATTCGAATTAGTATACAATGCTGTTTGTGTGCTCACTTTCTGAAGATGGCTTCAGGAAGATGGCGTCAACAACAAATAACTCAGTAAGCATTGTTTTACTTTTCCTGATAGCCTTTCAAAACGCGGGCATTTGATTTGCCCCACCCTGTATTAATAGAATACAAAGGCCGAACTATTGGTTAGCGATTCGAACGTTCGTAACATTCACATTTCTGTCGCATTTCAAATTTCTCATTCATGTTAAATTGTTATTTTTTTTTGAGACATGGGCTCGTTGCATTCTGTGATTTATTTTATGAATACATTTCTTAAACTCTCTCTCCTCACATCTAACGAGATTTTCGTTGCTATGCTTTTCGTCCTCAATATATTTTCCAGACGCACCTGTTTCATTATTTTGTATTGATTTTGTTTTATCTTGTTTCATGAAACAAGTTTTATCTTGTTTAATAAACTTCCTACATAACTTACTGTTTTTGTGCACCGGTTATCTGGTATTAGGCAAAATCTTGTGCATATAGATTCCTCGTTCTCGTAATTCCATACTAAACGGTGACTTCCTCTTTCCTCACTTTGAAGCACCTTTTTCGTGGTTATGGAGGGATAAACTAACTTATGTAATTTTTTGTCTCGCTTGCTCCATTTTGATCTTGCTTTCTTTATGTTCTGAGTGTTTTTGCAATTTTCTGCATACTTTATTCATTTCCTTCTTGCTTTCTTCCTTTTTGCCATGGTCTTGACGTTTTTTCATGCTTCCTTTATTTTCTCCACACTTTTTTCCATTTTTGAAATGTATCTATATTCTTTATGCCGTCATTTTCTCCCGATCTCTCTTCCTTTTCCCGACGCCCTTTTCATAGTTTGCGACTTCTACTCGTTTACGTTGGATCTCATGTTTCGTTTTCTTTTTACTCTGGATTTTTTAGTTCTTCTGTCTCGCCGTTCCTGTTCTCTGTATTAGATTTTCTACGAGTCCATTGATACCTGAAAAGAATACAGCTTTCCTATCCTGCCCGCCAAAAAGTTTAGGAAATTGTGACTAGGAAGCAAACTCCGTTTTTATTCCGCTACACAAGGTACGACCGCGTCTCCGGCTCTCCCACGAAAATCTGCATGGACATGCCAGGGAATACACTGCAACAAATTTCACTGAAAATTCTCGAAATTGGTTTATTTACTGACTTGGCCGAGTGAGCCATTCGGAAATCGAAGTTTCTTTTTATTTTACCCCATGCCCTGCTGTGCCAGACCGTCCAGGTCTCTTGCGAAATCGTTTCGTCTTCCTTGGCTCGCTTACTATCTTTGTCTTTTCTGCCGACTGCATTTTTGGGAGCTGCAATTGTGCTCAGTTTTATATATTTCGCTACCGAAACATTTTGTCTTCTTGGTGCTATTTGCGACGTCGCCTCCGCTCCTTGGATTGTAAGCAGGCTTGAAGATGCGTTTACTGGATTGACTCGTTAAATCTATGTTGCATTGAAGAAATGTCTACTACATTATTTCGATTCGAGAATTGTTACTCTAAACAAATTGAGTACTGTTGAAGATGCACCGCAAATTCTCATGCCAATCAATTACCTAATCGTGTCGAACGCAAGAAACAGGGTTGTTGTCTGTCTGAAGAACATTTACTCCAAACAAAAAAAGTATTTTATGAAGTGTCTTTCATTTGTTGACTCGGTATCAACATCTAATTGAATTTATCGGGTTCTTCCCAAAAGAAATGGACTGTGATGGTTTTAATTGAAAATGAAAATTCAGTTAACGAAGCGCCGTCATTCTTTTCCAGAATACATTCCCAATTATTATGAAAATCCCAGCTGATTAGTAAAGTTTTTCGAATACAAGTGTTTTTTGTGCCGTCTTATGAGAGGCAACAGCAACATGTGCGGGATGACCTAAGATAGACTTTCGTTGTCATTTCAAACGATCCTCGCGTTTGTTGAACCTAACTGAACATTTCTTTATTCTCAGCGTGTTGATCTGTTTTTGCTGTTATGATTTTGAACGCTGTCACCCTTTCTCTGACTTCTGTTCTATTTATTTCATTTTTCTTTACTTATAATTTAACGAGTCACTTCATCCATTTCACTGTCAGTTTTTCATTTTGTTACTTTAATTGAAAGTTCAAACCACGTCGCTGTTTTTCCCCCACCGACTTCCTACATGAAACGAGACCGCTGCACCCAAGCGAAACGAACTCCAAAGTTCTCAATAATTTATGTCGAGGATCACTCATGAACGACCGCTCACTTCCTACAATACAAATTTAAAGAAGCGATTAATTCAGGGCGCGTTTTCGAAACGACTACACAAGCAAGTTTTTGCTCCGTATTCATTGAGCTGATGCTGATCGAGCTTCATAAGCGAGTTGCCTTCCTTTCGCATCCTAGAGTTTGTTCCGACAACACGCGTGCTAGAATTATACAATCAGAAGTGCAAACGTTGCTCACACAAGTTTCGCAAAAAGGTTCCGCCGAGCAAATAGACCAATGAAGGAAACTCGCAAAATATTTTTCTTTTTTATATTTGGCCTGTTGATGACAACGCGCATGTCATGAATACTTGAGCATAGGAACGTGTTATAAAGAGGATGAGCAAGAGGTTGTTTTCGAACGTCTTCCGTCATCTTACTCATTGGGCTGTCGGTGAATTGATACATCCTAGAATGTCAAGTAAATGTAGTGAAATGTGCGTTTTTCCGACAGAAATGACCTCCCAGAAAGATACAACTATTGTACCTATGGGAGTGAACGCGCCCAGTGGAATATGTGAGGTGCCCAGGTAGCGCTTAGGTAGGCCTAATTTTTGTTCAAATATAATAGGTGTTTTGTTTTCTCACAGACAATCTTTTCTGGTTTGCGGTTGCGCTGTTTTTCAGCACCTACTACTTTTTCAACTTTACCTGTTTCAAGAACTTCTTTCTCAACTTACTGTTTCTATGCACCGTTTTCGTAGATTTTACGTTCCCTTAAGTCCATATTTAATGGCGCCTTCCTCTATTTGAAATGTGTTTGTCGCTATTAGGGAGGATTAACTAACATAAAACCTAATCTACTGTTCATACTAAAAGGTCCCGAAACTATTCGCTATACTGAGATCGCCTTGGTTTTTGCGCGTGAGTTTTAAACCCACTAATATGATAATTAAGAAAATAATATTGTCAAGATCGCACTGACCAAAAGCCATGGCGTGAGCGCTTTGACAGTTACTCGTTCACATTTTTGCAGCACCAACACCCTGAGAGAAATTGAGCTCCTTACTTACATGTACGAAGTTTTGCAGCAAAACGAATTACTCTCATAACTATTTGAATAATTTCTACTTATTCCCGGCTGCAGAAGTCCTGAGCTCTTCTGGTCCCGACACCAACTTTTTGACAAGTTTCTAAATAATGCAATTTGAAGCTGACTTCCTCGCTTCTGATGAAGGAAGTTTTTGTTCAATACCCTGATTTTTCCTCAAAGAGAAAAGACGTGCGCGGTTAACAATTTACTCTATCTGATGCTAAAATTTAAAATTTGCTTGTTGTAAACAACCTAACGTAATGCAAAAAATTTTTTTTTGCACACGAAGGCAAGATGTAAATTCATTTTGAATAATATTGGCAGCAAGGTCATATTGCAACCTTTATTTATAGTAAAATGATGTCGTTGGAAATTGTTAAAAATTGGGATCCCATGTTTCGGTGCTTGCAGGAGGTTTGTCTGCCGGCCTCTATTCAAGTTTCAGGAGCACGATTTCGGAAAAGCTACACTTTCAGAACTGAATTTGTCTTTGCATGGAAACTGTGATTCCATTGAGCTAATAAGATTTTACCTGCGCCGGAGCAGGTAGCGAATTGTACTTCCGCTCGAAACTATCTTTCAAGCATTTTTGTGGTGAACAGAGGTAAAGTAAACCAAGCGTAGAGTCCATGGCTGTTCGGGTAATGTGAGCTTCCTGAACTTGTACATCCATTACATATTCTGAAAACTGCTGTTCTACTCGGATCCTTGCCATTTTTAAATCCGCACAAAAGGTTTGAAATTCATAGCATCATTCAGACGTCGTGGCATGTTTTCAAGGCTTATTAACTAGACTGCTTCTCGATCTGTGTAACCTTTATTTTAGTGGATATTTGCAGTAAAAAGTCTCCGCAGCAACATCCTGGCGATATTGCTCCTGATTCAATTTGATGGCCATGATAAAATTCAAACTACGGTTAGAAATGTCTGCAGGAAGAACATCAAAGTTTAGGAAATGTCTCGAAGTGGCATTTGTTGCCTTGTTTGCGACTCGAGCAATGTCGACTTCAGTCTTCGTTGTCTTGTCCTAAAGAATTGACGTCGCAAATGGAAGCGTTGTTTGCGTGAGGCTTCCTCGGATCTTCAAATTTGCTGACCTCCTTTGCAACTGCTGCAACAAATGGGAGTCTTTCTTCGATAATTGTATCTACTAAACGTTTGAGGCTGTTTAATGCTTTTCGCTGCATTGGATAAAGAGGTCGTCTTGCTGGAACGTCCGCTTACTGCGCTAAATCACTTTGCTTTCTTTAGACATTTTGCGCCGCGAGTTCAGACGGTAGTCATTCCGGGCAAATTTTTGGCAATTTTCTCTTGTGTTTTCTTGTATTAGCTTACTTTTATGTCGGTAACGTTCATTGGAGACGGTAAAGTTTCAAACCCGGAAAAACTATCCAGTGATATTACAGTTTTCGCTCCTCTAACACGACTCGCTTTAAACAAGTGCTTTTGTTTCAACGTTCGTGTGGATATATCGTGTCTTCTCCCGTTATGTTCCCATGGGATAGAAAATGAAGATCTAAAAAAACCGTACTGGAGAAGTCAGAAATGAGAGTCGTGTTAATAGAGGGGGTTTAACTGTGTAGTTCGACGTAAAGAAACAGCATGAAGGGGAAAGTAAATGAAGTAGATTGATTTCTGGGAAATCTCACTGTTAGGATAAAAAGGAAAACCAACGTGGCTAAAAATATCATGATCAAAAAACGAACGTTTCGGATTATAAAAAATCCATCTTCATTCTTCTGAAATACAATAAATTAAAATATTAAAACATTGTTATTATAAATCTTCTGAATAAACCGGATGTAATATAATGAGGATAAAAAGACATGATAAAACAACAAACTATACAAAATATTAACAAACAATGGAGAGTTTCACCGCCGTATCACAATCATTTATTGACGGACGGTTTTTAAAATGTGTATCGACTCTAAAATGCGGAGATCGGATAAATATGATGCTGAATCCAAAATTTTAAAATTTGTATTTTTAAAAATATGATTTTTGACCCAACCATCCAACTCATTTATAAGAGAAACACTGTTTGAAAAAATATCATATTTTTGAAATATAAATTATTTCATTGTACTGAGCACGTTTCTGGCTAATACCAATCATCAGCTCATTAAAAGAATCTGACATATTTCACTGAAATAGAAATGAACGTTAATGTACAAACAGACACAAACACGGATTCATAGGTAAAAAAAATTAAAACGTTAAAATGCAGTAAACAACACTAAACACAACTAAGAATCTAAAATGCTAAGAGGGTATGAACTCAACTGGTTGTTAAGTGAAGGCTTGCATTTAAAAATGTAAAGCAATTCTAAAATTTTAAGATCTAAAACACTTGAAGCAACATGTACTACTTTAAAATGACTAGAGTGAGGAGTTACATTGCACGTTTCAGCATGATCGCGAACAGCGGAGTGAGATGGACGGGTCAATCGAACACAAGTACGAAAACTAAGTCCAACATGCTCGGCCACTCTATCTCCGAGAGTACGTGTGCTCATGCCAAAGCACTCAGATGCCCATCGTGCACAACTGTAGACATACACTAATGAGGCCTGCATGGAAGAAGGATGTTTGTCTTTATAATTGAAAAAAAAACCAATTGTAATTTTTTTTCTTAATATTTGAAACTTTATACCTGTAAAATGTCTAGAAAGGAGGGCAAGTAATTCAATTTTGAGTTTTTCAGAATACGATCCAAAAAATGGTAAACACAAATAAATTGGTTTAGAGATTGATTCTGGAATGATCGAATTTGGTTCGAGAATAGCATTTTGAAACTTGTTTCCTAAAAACTTTCCAATTTGGTGTTCAATAAATGAAGACATAACACCTTTCTGGCGGAAAAATTCTATCAAAAAGCAGAATTCTAAATGAAGGACGCTAAAACTAGAACAATCGTACTGGTGTTCGATTGAACCGTCCATCTTCGCGATCATGCTGAAACGTGCAATGTAACTCCTCACTCTAGTCATTTTAAAGAAGTACGTGTAGCGTCAAGTGTTTGAGATTTTAGAATTTTTGAATCGCTTTTTATTTTCAATTGCAAGCCTTCACTTAACAACCAGTTGAGTTCATACCCTCTTGGCATTTTAGGTTCTTAGTTGTGTTTAGTGTGATTTACTGCATTCTTACTTTTTAATTCTTTATACTTTTAAATCTGTGTTTGTGTCTGTTTGTACATTTACGTTCATTTCTATTTCAGTGATTTATGTCAGATTCTTTTAATGAGCTGATGATGGGTATTAGCCCGAAACGTTCTCAGTATTATGAAATTTTTATCAGTGAATTTTGCTCTCCTATTTTTATTGAAATAGGAGGATTGAAAAATCCCGGAAAATGCCCCTGATTATAATAAACTTGTAGTAACATAATCTGCAAGTGTGAATCAGGACTCCAGTATGAGAGAATAAATTTTATCACAATCGAATGAGATCATTTCCGATGTACTTATGAAGTGACAGTCCAGCCTAGCCACGAATCGAAAAAGGGACTAACGCGAACTTGAATAGAACCAACCAGAGAAACGGAGTCCTGAACCGATCTAACTGCTTCTTCCCTAACTTTAAACGATTGTCGTTGGTGACCAGATGCGTCTCACGAGTCTACCTTGAAGTGCAATCGATTTCCCATTCAGCTCCTGGATCGAATTGCTACTTTCGTTGTGAGGTCGGAAAGCCATTGATTTTGGTATGCGGCGTAGAGGCAGATCGTTGACACTGAATATTTGTGAAGTTGAAATACTGAAAACGTGTTCTGAAGGGAAAAATTCAACAAGTCTTGTGTTTTTTTTTTGAGAGATGCGAAGAGGTTGGTCGTTGACACTAAATGCTCAAGAGCTTTAGGCTCTGTAATATCTCGCGTGTGAAGTATTTTGTTATCGCAGTGTGTGTTTTCTCTCTTGATATTATTTTGCTTTAAGAGGGATGATGGCTGTGAACGCAAAGTTTAACTAGTAACGTTAAGCGAATAAACGTGGTTTAAATCTCTTCAGCACAATTTCGTATCATTTTGTTCAGTCTTGGGCTTTCAGGGTCGGTGATGTATGTTCGAAACGGCATAGAACGGCTCTTGTACTCGGCGAGTGCGAACGCCTTACAGAATTTAGTTCTACGAAAAGATAGATTACAATTCTTCAAAAATACTGCAGATCTCTTCATTTTCGTGTTTCTAATTTCTTCCAATCAAAAGTATTGCGTTATTTTTATGGTGGGCCTTCGAACGATAATTCCTTGCATCTTACTCATTTTTAATGGAGTTTCTTGGTCTGTATTTCCTTAGTTCTCGCATTTATATGCATACAATTTAAATATGCTTCTCCAGTGGTGGGTGTGTGCATTAAGCTGTGGTTGAGTTATGTTTGAAAATTGAAAAATCTAACTGTTATTTTGCGTAGCATTAATTCCGGTTGGTTCGGTGATAATTATTCAGTGCTGTTTACTTCCACCCCTTAGGAGGGTACAGCTATCTATATATTATTACGCTTAAAACAAAGTTCGTGGGTAACGCTCTACATCCAATAGGCTGGATAGGATAGGTAGGTTAGATTAGGTTGTTTTAGGTTACATGCATTGAAACGTTTGACGTTTTATCACGATAGGATAGGTTAAATTAGGCTAGGGTAGGACAATTATGATTTTTGTTTTGTTTTTTATTTTTTATTTTTTGCAATTATTTTTAGATATTTTTTATTTGTCAATTTTTTGTATTATGTATTTGTCAATTTTTTTATTTGTGAATTTGTGTTTATTTGGTAACTTTTGTAAATCCGTTAATTTTTGTTAGTTTGTTAATTTTTCCTAATATGGTAATTTTTTTAATATGTTAATTTATTTTAATTCTTTTTATTTCAATTTGTTAATTTTTTTATTGGTTAAATTGTTTTCATTTTTTCATTTTTCAATTTGTTTTAATTTTTTAATTTGTTTTTATTTTTAAATTTTTTTCCTTTATGTCAATTTTTTCATTCCTTCAAATTTTTTCATTTTTTCAACTTTTTACATTTTTTTCAACGATTTCGGTGTTTTGTTTTATTTTAATTTTTTTTTCATTTGTGTTTAATTTTTACTTTTTTATTATTGTTTTACATATGTCTTAATTTTTTAAATTTCTTTATATATTTTATAGTTGAATTATTTTCTATTTGTGTTGATTTATTTCTTCAATTTTTAATTTATTATTTTCCCCTTTTTTTAATTATTTCTATATTTTTTATTTTTTTCAATTTTTTAATTTTTATTTTTCCTTTGCTTTTTATTTTTCTGTTATTTTTTTAAACTTTGCATTGCATAAAAATTAGATTTTAAATAACAGTAATTATTTTAGGAATTTTTCCATATCAAAGAATGCCAATAAAATACATTTCCATATCAAAGAATGCCAATAAAATACATTTCCATATCAAAGAATGCCAATAAAATACATTTCCATATCAAAGAATGCCAATAAAATACATTTCCATATCAAAGAATGCCAATAAAATACATTTCCATCATACTTTAACCTTATATGCTTGAAAGTGAGTTAATCATTGAAACCGTGTAATCCACACGGGTTTCTGCTCATTATTATGAAGGCGCCGTGACACGCGGTATCGTGTCTACGAAGATACTATATAAAAGGTAACAAGCAGAATGGATAGGATAGGTTGGTATATGTTAGGTTAGCATGGGTTAGGTTAGAATATGTTATGTTAGAATCTCTTGTGTAATGTCTACCGAGTTTTTTTCACGGGTTCACGAATTTTATACGGGTCCACCTAGCTGAATGATAACATTGGTTTAAGTTAGGGTAAGACATGTTAGGTTAGGATAGGTTAAGATAGGTTAGGTGATGTTGACGGAATTTTTATCATGGGTTCATAGTTTTTTATGTTTGACATATTATCAGGAACGGTTTGGATAGGATAGGTTAGAATATGTGTGGATGGGCTTGATTAGAATAGGTTAGGTTGTAATTGGTAAGCCAATGATGATCGGGTCCACCTAGCTTAACTGTGGGATTGTCCGTGGAATTTCCACGGGTCCTACTAGCTGTGTTTATTATAATTAGCATTCCTAGGAGGAAGGTGTGAAGTCCCTAGCTGATGGCTATGTGTCTCCTGTGAGGAAACATTCTTTGTACATATACATGTTTTTCAGTCCAAACTAAATGGTCTCTTCTTATTCCTCGCTTTGGATCGCCGTTTATGTGTCTGGGGAGTCATAAGCTAATGTAATAGCATTAAATAATGCTCAAAGCTATGATATAATTATAGTTTTGAGTTTAAAAACTCAGCTGAACAATCTTAGCGTCAGTTAAATTTTGCCCGGAACGAGACAGAAACTCGACGTATGTAATTAGAGTCGAAACTGTGACGAATTGGTGCGTTCGTTTTAGAATTCTACCACGTTTGAATTCAAAATTAGAAGAAGTTAGTATAATTAACATCAAAAACTATGCTACATTTATAAATGTTGGTGAGCACACTACGCGTGCCGTAGCTAGCTTGTAAGCTTGTCCCGCACATTTGCGTGTTTTGAGAAGTTTTACAAAAATCGATCGCCAAATAAATTTCGTGAAATATAACCATAAGGCCAATGCGTATCTGCTTAAAGAAATGAATATATTACTTTATATTAAAAACGTTCTTCTGAACAACGAATGTGTTGAGTTTGCCATTTAAGTTATATTGAAAGTGTTCGTCTGTGTGATGCGGTGTGTAACTTTAACATAAAAATTTTAACGCGTGGTTAAAATTCCCGTTTCCACCTTCAGATCCCTGGAAATTGAGGGTGGAAAACACGCTCATTTTTGGTACCGTACGCAGAACTGGAACTCGGCAAATGCGTTTGGAGATTATCAAAGCAATAAATTGAAGTGTCTTCCCGAATTCGTTTTAATTGCGAGAAAAAGAACGCAGCCACGCAGCGTTACATTCATGTGTTCCGACACTTATTGCTAATTTTCTAATGGAACTCGCTCCCAAATGCTGGCGAAAATCAACTCTCCAGCTCCGCTGAACTGAATTGATGGAACAACTTCCGAAAGCGTTCTGATTACTTTCGTGGATCTTGCTCCGACGATGGGAAGATGCGTCGGGCTCGGATTTGTGGCACTGCATTTCGTTACGAGCCATCTCTCTATCTCTTTTTGTTCTCTTTCTTTCCATTTTTTCTCTCTGTCTCTCTCTGTACGTTTGTGTCTGTTTGTTCCTTTCAGCCTTGGGGCTCGAGTTTGTTGAACTGCATTTCGTTAACACGTCGAATGCGATGGGTTAAACTACAGCTCAGTTATTCAATTGAAATTTGATGTCAAAAGTTGTAAGTTATTTTATAAATACCAAGCACAAACTGGGTCCATTAAATACCATTAATTTAACAAGATTGTTAAAACTTTTCTAAACGACCCATCGACGGGTCGCATCGCAAGCAACGTGTTAAAGCTATCTCTCTTTCTCTCTTTTTGTATGTGTGTTTGTTCCAGTCTTCAGTGGAACTCGGAACCTTGGAGAGCCTTTGGTTTTTCGGCGGCACATCTGTTTGTAGAAAATGTTCCTTAACTCCAACAGTAGTTTTGATTGAGTCGGAAACAAACTCGTTTAATCTCAACTCGAAGGTCACCCAATGTTTCCTGCAGAATTTTTCCACTGAGTCAGATTTTCATTGGTGAGCTATGACAGCTCGTATATACAAAAAACTTAGGTTGATAATAATTGTTCACATTATCACGCTGGTTGAGGAATAACAAATATTGAAAGAAGAAATTTATCACATTACAATATCATCTTTACTTGACAATTCTACATCCCTTGTCGAATAAATTAAAGCGGTTTCTTGCTTGGCCCTTTCTTGATTTTTATTTTACTTTTTACTGTCTTGTATGAAAATTCACAATGTGAGTTTACCTTGTGAGTGCTATTCACTATGTGAGTTTACCTTCTCCAACTTTTACCTGGTTTTATAAACTACCTTCCTAACTCGGTGTTCAAAATTTTTTTTTGGGAACACTCCTTGAGCATAGATTCCTTGTTCCCTTAGTTCTGTACATTATGGTGCCTTTCTATTTCCTCACTTTAAAACATCTTTGTTGCCGTTAGGGAGGCTTAACCAATTTAAATCTGGCATGTCCACTCAGAGGAAGAAATTATTCCTGAGTTACGCCACAGAGAAGGAACTATTCCTGTGCTACTCTCGAGAGAAGGAACTATTCCTGTGCTACGCTCGGGAGAAGGAACTATTCCTGTGCTACGCTCGAGAGAAGGAACTATTCCTGTGCTACACTCGAGAGAAGGAACTATTCCTGTGCTACACTCGAGAGAAGGAACTATTCCTGTGCTACAATCGAGAGAAGGAACTATTCCTGTGCTACGCTCGAGAGAAGGAACGATTCCTGTGCTACACTCGAGAGAAGGAACGATTCCTGTGCTACGCTCGAGAGAAGGAACTATTCCTGTGCTACACTCGAGAGAAAGAACGATTCCAGAGCTACGCTTGAGAGAAAGAACGATTCTTGAGCTACGTTCGAGAGAAAGAACGATTCTTGAGCTACGCTCGAGAGAAGGAACGATTCGTGAGCTATTCTCGAGAGAATGAATGATTCCTGCTCAACTCGAGGGAAGAGATTGTCCATGTCATTGACAAAATGTGTACATTGGGATCGCCGCCGTAATATCCATATCATGCCTGGATTTGGCCTGTCTGCCGTTGTTGGTCTGCCTAGAAATTAGTTGACTTTAACTCACAAATGAACCAATTTCAGAGTAAATAACGAACCTAAAATTTGTCGTGTGTGCCAGTGCACTTGTCCAGCTTCCCGTTGGTTTTTATGTCTGATCTCTGCCCGTCAAATGCAATGCTAAAACCCTCAGCGCTTTAAAAATCTTTCAATTCGAATTTCTCGTCTCCGATCCGACAATACCCAGCGAATGAGAGATAACCTCTAATTTCTCGGCGCAAGTCGACTTTATTCTTGGAAGAAGTAGAGGACTCTCGACGTCACTTGAATAATTTGCATCGCTTTGAAATCTGAAAAATGCTGGTTTTAGAAGCCTTTGAAGTTGCTTTGATTACGAAGGCTTTGTTTCAGGAGATTTGAGTGTGCTTGTTCATATTGCTCGAGCCTCGAGTTAAATATTGCCTTAGGCTTCAAGCTGCATATTGCTGCCTGATGCTCAATTCGGGATAGTGCCATTGTTTCTACAGTACTTAAGCATTGTGTTCAGTACTGACGCACACTTTGGATCTGCTACTTTTAGATCTATTCTTAAGCTTTGATGCCGACTTAATAAAAGTTTCAATTTTTTTTTGGGTCTGGAGACCGCCCACCAGTTGGGTCTGATGACAGTCCATCAATGATTGAGGATTACTCGAATCTCTGATATTGTTATCCTTCATGTATACATATATTAACTATTTTTATTATCATGTTAGTGAGATTTTTAATTAACTTGCTTACAAAGTGATCACAGTACGTTCAATATTCATTGTTTTTGCATAAATTTTATAAAATTTCTGACAAACATCAACGACGCACATATTTAGAATTCTTCTTACTAAGAGTCCCCTCAAACAAAAACAAACATCGGCATCTAAGGATGCTTTATTTCCAACCAAGCCTGATACATATCATCTTGTGTATCGGTTTTTCAAATGCCTTATAACTAACACTATATATAGGACGGTTTGCCCCGTAAAGCCGGTACCCATTTCCGACACCTGGGTTGAGTGGGGTATTGTGCTCGAGCTTTCCTTTTTACCCAACGGGGAAATCGCCGCGCAGCGCCTGGATTCAAACCCTCGACACCTTCATGGAAGGGCGATGCCTTAACCACTGTGCCACGGCAAGCACGTCAAGGGGGATACAACTATTGTATCGATTGGAATGAGCACCCTCGCAGGGAAATGTGTGAAGGCACGAGCTGAGGGATAGGTAGGCCTTCTTTTTGTTGAAATAAAAGGTTATTTTTGTCAGGTTAAGGACCCCCGTTTTTCGGTTCACTGTTCTGTTTTTCAGCACCTACTACTTTCATCTTTAACTTTTATCTTGTTTCACGAACTTCTTTCTCAACTTACTGTTTCTATGCCCCTTCTGCATAGATTCCTCATTCTTCTATCTCCATACCAAATGGTGTCTTCCTCCTCCCTCTCTTCGATCCGTTCTTTTTTGTAGCGGTTAGGGAGGCTTAAACGAACTTAAAATCTAATCTACTTTAAGAAAGAATTTAAAAAATCATATTTAGAATAATTTCTGCAGGTGACACGCATTTTACTTGTACTTATTACATGCTACTCCTATAACTACATGTGCTTTCAACCGTGGAATTGTATTCCGAAATTTCATCAGTTTTTTTCCGATTTCAAAAGATTTTTATTTCAGAATTTTTGTTAAAATACTTTGCGGAGCAGTGTTCAGAATTCAGATTTCGCGATTACCATGAATTACTTAATTATTATTGGGTAAAATTTTATTCACAATTCTCCTTGGTATTTAGCTGCATTTTTCTCAAGTTATGGTTGTCTAATGCATTTTGTTGAGAAGTAATATCGGCCGTATTGTTTACCACTTTCATTTTGGTAGCTATTTCGTTATGAATGTGTATTGTGATGGCAACCTCAATTAGTTAATGTTTTATTTTACGTTCGTTATTTTCAGGTTTGCTGATATTGCCACTTTAGTTGAAAAATGATGTAACTTTTGATGGGAAACCTAAACTTTGCAATGTTGTCACTCCGGTTCTTGCTTGAGTGTATGGAATGTAGCCGGGGGTTATTATTCGAATTTTGCGCGAACAAACAAACTATCCAAAATAAAATGTGATGAAGTGAGTATTGCAGAAAGTTTATCTTCACCGTTTCTGAAAAAAAAGTCGTAGACCCTAAAATAAAAAGCATTTTGAGAACTACGTAGCGTCGAAGCATTCACATTTTACTTACCAATTCGAGGAGCGTTATAAGTATGAGAGCATCGCATTAAGTGCTAATTCAACACGCTGACTGTGAAGGGTTAAACTGAAGTTCAATATTCAACTCAAATTGAAAGTCAAAGACTGCTTAATTTTTTTATAAATATCAAACTTTAACCGAGTATTTAAAATACCATTAATTTTTAAAGATTTTTAAGAATTTTCAAACGGTCCATCGTTGGGTCGTTCTGCAGCTGGAAAAACTTGAGCAACGTCGTACCGCAAGCAACGTGTTAACCAATTTGCATCCGCGTGTTGGGTTTGAGTTCAGCACCTCGAGACCTCGTGGGTCTCGAGCTTGTCTCGGTCTCGGTGAGACCAAGCCGGCCGGTCTCGAGGTGGTTTGATCTCGACCGTGTCTCGGTCGCGGCGAGACCTGGCGTAGAGACGCTCTCGTGCAATTACCGAAATTGGGCACCAAATTTAATGGAAATGTAGAGGCTCCGTGTTTTACCTGCTCTGACTCCTAGAACTTTTATTTTATTTAGAGCTACGGTCGGTATTTTTGCCCTCGGAGGCGTGGCGCCGCGAAAACCAGCTCTGCGTTTGTTGATGAAAGCAATAATTTAATCCGTGGAGAAGTTTCTACTGGAAGTGTTTCAGGTGTTGCTTTCAAGATTATTTGCACAAGCAAGTGTAATGTCTATGAGCTTCACTCCTAGGAATAACATGTTTGAAGCTTTAATACCTATAAATCTCATGTTTAATGCCTTAACTAGAAATAGCGTGTTTAAAGCTTTAATCCATTGAAATAGCGTGTTTCAAGCTTTAAAACTTAGAAATAGCATGTTTAATGCTTGAATGCCTAGAAATAGCATGAATATCTAGAGATAACGTGTTTAAAGATTTAATACCTAGAGATGGCGTGTTTAAATATTTAATACATAGAGATGGCGTGTTTAAATATTTAATACATAGAGATGGCGTGTTTAAATATTTAATACCCAAAAATAACGTGTTTAAATTGAGATTTCGATAAACACGCTTAAAAGTAGCACGCCTGGAAGTGTCATTCGAGGTTTCTTCATCTAATGTACAAGAGTACAAGAGTTCTTTCTGCATTTATTTTCATCTAAATTTGTTAGGCGATATTGTATTGCTTATACTGTGTTTTCTAAGTGTTTACCGTAGATGCTCTTTTTACGACCAATATCATCATTGTCCTCCCTCAGCAGGATGAAATTATTTTATCCATGGGGATTAGCACTCCCAGGAGGAACTGTGAGGTCATGAGCTGAGAGTTAGGTGGGCCTTCTTTTTGTAGAAATAAAATGTTTTTTTTTTGTATAAAGGACCATCTTTTTTCTGTTCACTGCTGTCCTGTTTTTCAACATCTATTACTTTCTTCTTCAACTTTTATCTGGCTTCATAAACTTGCTTCTCAACTTCCTGCTTCTGCCTAGAAACGTCTTGTACGTAAACTTTTCGGTCCCTTTAACTCTATACTGAATTGTACCTTCCTCCTTCTTCTCTTCTTTTCACGCCATTGTAATGATTAGGGAGGCTTAAAATAACTTATCTAATCAAAGCATTGGCAGTAGCATCGCAGCATGTTATGATGGAGCTTGATCTTATGTATGTTTTCAGTATATAAATTAGGTTCTGTGTTTAAATTCGGAAACCTATAGAATGCTGGGCAGGAATCTTGATATGGGCAAGCTTATCATTATTAATAAACTTAAATCTCAATACGAACATCAAAGGCCGAGACAAGCATTCGAAGGCACACCACACAATCGAGAGAGAGCGCTCAACCTCACCGGAATAGAAGGAACTTCTGTAGTCTATTGCGGTGCAGAATAAAGGACGCTCTGCCGCCCTCACGCTTCTATTCGCAACAGCTGACCGTTTCGGGTTCAGTTTAAAGGGATTAATGTGATGTATCTTAATTGAGTGATGTTATTAGGGTGAGATAATGGAGTGTTTGTTTGACTTCCGGAGACATGTGTGTGTGTGAGCAAGTTAACTATTGAAAGCGTCTTGCCCCGAGTTTGTGTATTTATGTGCTAAGATGGAGTTGGGTATTACTAGGTTAATGTGATGATAAATTAATGTGATAACCTATAGTGCTTAGTAAAACTGATCACATAAGCTACACTCATTGATAATTAAGTTGTTTTTTATTATTTTTATAAAGGAAAGTTTTTCGTTGGAATCCAATAGCCATGCATCTTGAAGGCGTTATTTGTCACATGGATTGGAACACCCTTTTTGATTCGTTAGATTATTTTAGATATTATGAATTCGAACACAGTCTGTATCAAATCTGCGCGTCCAGAAATTAAATTCTCGAGATTTACAATGACGAGGAGCGAGTTTCAGGTTCGAGTTGATGCTCACAGATCGAGCTAATTAGGTGCAATTAATTTTGTTTAAGTTTTTGATCAGCCTCTGCATCAAAGGAAAGTAAGCTTTAAACTCTCAGGCAATGGAAATTATTTTAGCTTTCATTTTTGACGCTGTAATTTCAAATTAATTTTGGCGCTTGGTTAATTTTTGAGCACGGCAAGTTAGTTATTTGTGTTGTATTTGACCGGTCATTCTAATATTCACACCCACTAACGAAATGTGATGTAAGAGCGTTCACTTTTCTCTTTTTAGTTCAATTTGAAGTTTACTGGGTTCTAAAAAAAGATTTACATCGATAATGCTGAGAAAATTGGAACTTTTTGAATGAAAGAAGTATTATATATATTTTGTTTTAGGATTGGTTTTTCGCGGATCCTTTCCATTTAATTGAATTATTTATTTCGATACGATGGAATTCCTGTCACAACCTTCGAGCGGGGATTTAATCGTAAGAATGACTCGCCGTGTTGTAATTGCGTCCGTGTTTGCTACTGCAATGATTTCTACCGAGCTATTACAAGTACATAGTTTCTCAAAAACTGTACTCATTCTTTAACGGACGATTGCTAGGATATTTTTTCATTTTTGTTTCAGGTGGAAATGAATTTTCGTATGAGATTTAATAATCTTGTACTAATTTTTTTAATTTAATTCAGCTCTTTGATGTACCTATATCTTTGAACATGAAATTTTTGGGGGCACTCGATTGCTGCCCACATCGCCTCCACTGATGCTCTGCAATTATTAATTCGACAAGTCGCTCTCCAATCCATAAAATCGTCAGATCAAAGCTAATTACAGTACAAATTGTGAGCTGGACGCATGCAAACTTTTTAGCGATATTTCTACGAATCAAAGGTGTCGAGTTAGCTTTCCTGCTCTGAAATTGATGCCAAAGTGCAATTATTATTTCAGAGTCCCTCAATCATAATTGTAAAAACCATGTGATCTCAACGGCTGAGACGATAAAAAATTTGCTTCATAATTATTTTCTCTTGAAAAATTTTCCTAGGTAAAATTTTGAGCCTGCAACTATTTGCCCTGAAGCGTGTAATGGAACAGGAAATTATCTTGCTGCGGTTCAATTGAACGATGATTGTTTGATATCACTAGGAAAATTCTACAAAAAAAATTTCGCTTCACTTCCTCTGTTCTTTGTTAAACGAACACTATCCCCTGTTGGAGACAATTATTGTAGTGCTCCCAGAAGGAAGATGTGAGGTCCTGAGCTGAAAGTTTGGATGAGGTATCTTTTTTTAAACAGAAATGGTGTTTTGCTTTGTCACCGACAATGTTTTTTGTTCGAGGCATCACAGCAGTTTTCACGGATGCCGGTTTTTCCAGCACCAGTTACTGGCTTCAACTTTTATCTTTTTTCATTAACTTCTCTCAATCTTGCTGTTTATATGAGCAGAGTTTCGGGATGGACCTTGTGCATAGATTCTCCATTTCATTAATTCCATAGTTAATGGTGCCTCCTTTTTTCTCTTTCAGGAACATCTTTGTTGTGGTAATGCAGGCTTAACTACTTTAAAACCTCTATGAGTTTGTGAAAGCGTGCTACTGTCACTAGAGTGTATCATGAAAAGACTAACACTGTGATTGATGTTTTAATAATTTGTTTCAGAACTGCTCTCTATTGTTAGTATCTTCTAACTTGAAACTTAATCCAAAAACGTTGATTTTCTAAAATAACTAAAATAAATTACATGTGTTGTTTGTTCAATAGGTATAGTTGCTATCAATTTAATTTGTCTATTCACAGAATTAATATTGCTCTTTCAAAAAGGATCAAAATATATGAGTGTACAGGATTTAGCTTGTTGTTTCAAACTCGTGTTCAGCAAAGGGTTGGTGATCATTTGCTTGCACGAGAAAGGGCTTCGAATTTTTCTGAAAGATAATCTTTGTGCATTTATTCAATTGCTTCTGTTTGCATGGAGGATATAGAACTAAGTCATTTTAGACTGAACGCATTACAATTTTTTGGACTGAAAACTTTCGTACGAAAACTAATCTTAGAAACTCGTGTCCGGCTCCCACTAACACACTGCTTCAGCTTCTGGTGAGGTTGACCATCGTACTAAGTTTAAATAATTTGATGGTTGTTTTCCGTTCATTTTTTCCGGTGAAAATAGCAAATGCCAAATTAGAGGCACTGTTGCAGCCGACACCGAGCGAGGAATTAATTGCGGACGACTGCACCCAGCATTGTTGCTGGTAAACTGCATCTGTCCGCCGCATTCCGTTACTCCGCTTTGAATCTCCTCCGTGTCCGGCGATTTTTTGAGCGCATTTTACTGTGAGCTGCAATTTAGCCTAAAACCAACGGCTGTTAAGCAATGAGGTAATTATCAATAATAATGAAATGTTATGCCGGAGCTGGTATTTATAGTCATTTTTACAAACGCTTGATGATGGCCAATTTCGATGCGAAATGTTAACAATGTTCGTTGAAATTCATTCAACAGAGCTCGCTGATGATGTTTATCTTCGTAATGGAACTCTGAATCTCCAAATATTTTCATCTAGTAGCGTGATTTTATCGCCAACGGAGATATTTCAACGAGTTTACTCAATCACGCGAGGTTTGTGAGTCGCGTTTCCTTTGCTGAGAACTGAAATAATGACAATCCGTTCCGCAAGACTATCTTGGATTTCATCGGGCTTCATTTTCCGCTGCGTTGTTATATCTGTTTGGCTCAAATATCAATCAAGTTGGCGAGTCCCGGTTTTCAGGAAGAAAACATGGGAAGTAGTAAGGGGTACCTGAAATAGAAGACTTCGCCAAATTTGAGCCAAGTTTATTAATTTGTCGGTGACAAACCAGCTTTTATTTGCCCGAATGAATCTTGGTAAGGTGAATTTGGCTTTTGAGTTACTGAGTTTATCGATTGATGCAGTGCCGCACTTTGATTCTGTGTTACGTGTGAGCTAACGAAAAACCTTTCTTGGAAAAGACTAAAAATAGACAGGGTGGAAATAAATTCGTTGGCTTTCCTCTCATTGGCCTGGAACGGAAAATTAATAATTATTCATGCTAACACTTAAAGTAAATAAGCATTTCAGAGCATCGGTTGAGGGCTGGTGGTGGGACTGATGTAAATCAATCTGTCCGCTCGAGGGACAGAATGCGGATCCAAGGTGGTCCGAGAGTAGTGCTATCCTCGAACTCCCAGTCTTGATTTTGTTCAGAAAAAGTAGCTGTACAATATAAGTACATTTCTATAGAAAATAAACATAGAATACTAAAGATTAGTTTATGGTTACGATGTTATGTGTGTAGCAAGCATGTCTACTGATTAAATAAAGTCGTTCTGTGTCGTGATGCGCTCCAGCTTCCAGTCTCATTTTCGTTTTTCGTCAAGGGAAAGCGGCTGTAGAATAAAAATACACTTTTAGAGAAAAGAAACGAAGAATACCAGAAATTAGTTCTTTGGATTCGATGTATGCGATGTGTGTAGCAACTCGTCTACTGATTGAATGAAGTTGCTCATTAGCATCTATTCCGTAAATCTTTTATATACATATTTAGCAAAGTCGGTGTTTTCTCCATCTCTTCCAAAACTCAAGGATATTTCTGGAAATTATTATTTATTATGCAAAACGGTAAATTTTCTATTGATTCACGAAATTTAATCCATTCAATCGATTTTATATTCATTCAGTCAGTTCAGTAATAATTTATCTATTGTAAAATTTATAATCTCAAAAAAAAAACTGTATTCCAAATAGGTATAGCGATCAATTGTATTATGAAGCATTGATAAATGCACCTTTCCATTCAATTTAGAAGCTGTGTTGCAGTGACAAAAGCCTCACAAAGCAGCAATCACTGGCATTTAACTCAACCAACTTCAAAATGCCGCTGACCTACTGCCTCGGTAGGGAAGTTGGTTTTGACCATGGATGATGAGCGCCGGAAGTGGATTTTATGAATTTTTGGGGCAAAATATGGCTATTGTCGGTAGACTTGATACGCTAGTAGAGAACTTTGAAATCTTCCCATTCATTCTGAATTAACCAAATCTCTTTACCATTGGTAGAAATATAGCTATAATAACTTTAAAAAGGTACCTTGCTCATGGGCCGCCCTGTACAATATGAGTGATCTCTGGAGAAGGGCTTTGATATACTTCTTCATCAATGAGTTCGAACGTTTCGGTGCGATGAGATTTGTATTAGTCGATCCAGCTTGGGTAGGTAAGGAAAATCAGGAAAAAAGGCGGTTGAGCGTCTGACAAAAACCTCTGAATCCAAAGAGCCCTGTTCAATATTCCCGCGTTCCCAGCCTGCTTCTTTCTTGTGGTCGAACGGAAAGAAAACTGGAAGAAGCTTTACGAATATTTGACATGAAACATCAAGGGAATGAAATCCGAGTTATGAATGCCAGTGATTCCTGTGGTTTGTTTGTTCGTAAACTCATATATATACCATGGCGCTCCAAAGGGTAATTTTCCTAACGTAGGAGGC
The DNA here is from genome assembly GCA_014220935.1 of Platorchestia sp. MABIK. Classification (NCBI taxonomy): domain Eukaryota; kingdom Metazoa; phylum Arthropoda; class Malacostraca; order Amphipoda; family Talitridae; genus Platorchestia; species Platorchestia sp. MABIK. Next base: position 27,278 of record JACJUY010006928.1, read on the forward strand.
TTCTTTTGTAAAACAGAATGAGAACTTAAAAGCCAGTATTTGAATTACACTTCTTGAAAGTTTACTAAAGACAGCAGGAGATGAATGCAGCAAAGATTGTAGTTTTAGCTCACTATTTCTAAAAATTCACAAGTAAAAATGAAAAACTTGCGTTAAAGTCGAACTTGCTTCAGTATACGTGTGACACACGTATATTCAGCAGACGTGTAGCACAGATCGGGTAAGTGTGTAGTGTTGCAGAGTCTCTTCACAAATTTAAGATCGTTAGTCATCTACGGGGTTTTTGTTCTTTTGAATCGAAAAGTTGCGAAATCAAACTGTAATTAACTTTTCATAGTTATTAACGAAAATAGCTCAAAAGTATATAACACTTAACTTGAGTTAATAATTTCTGTGTGTTTGGCGAGGTGTTTCCGTATTGTTAAAATCCTCGAATGGGAGATCTTTCGCGTCTTGAGATACAGCAGCTTTGTTTTATCCTATCAGCGTATGGTGAAATGCGACAGTTAATTCATTGGCAAGCGAATTATTTCCGTTTGTTTTTCTGAAATAGGTGCAAGAAGACTAGAACGAGTGTAACGTGTATCACTAACTATTCATTATTGATATGCGATTGGTGATTAACTCCGATAGGTGAGGGATACAGCAAATAGAGATTGTGAAAACGGTTACTAGAAGATACGTAAGTTAGGGAACCTTACGTGTATTTATTTTGGTCGCTTTAGAAGTGCATCAGGAGGATGAGCAGGAGATAGAAAGTCTGGCCCACTCCAACAACGACTCCCTAGTGAACTGCATCCAAGAAATGAACCTGTGTGAGCGTTTTGCCGTAGGTGCCTGCACACCAAAATACTTTTTAAGCGAGAAAGCAAGCGAGCTTGAACTAACATGGATTCCTAAAGCGGCTCATAGACGATCAATTTAATCGTCAATATCATTGGTTCAATACATTGATGTGATTTTTGTTGATCACAAACGGCGTCAATCTTTTCATCAATATAATTGGTGAAAACCGGTCATTTGCTCTGCGGACGCCTTACGAGAGGGTTGACGAAGAAATTACCATTGTAGCGCTAGCCTTGACACTTTCATCTTCAAAAAAATCCCCGCGTACACGCAAGACATGGGGCAAAAACTGGCTCAGGAAACGTGGCATAATACTCGGAACCGACGCATTGCTCAGAGAATTACGTGCCAATGAGCCAGAAGATTTTAAGACCTATCTTCGAATAGACACTACACTTGATGAACTATTGCATCTGGTCACTCCATAAGAGTACCCAGTTTTTACTTTTCAAGATGATTTTAATAAGTAGGTTAACAAGTATAAATAAAATAACTTGACTACATTCAAATGAAATGATCTAATAATAAAGCATAAAAAGTACCAGATCTGCGTGTACATGAAAATGAAATTCTGAGTATTCCGAGGTTTATGTACTCCGACTTTCAGAACAAAGAACGAAATATTGACGAACCATCAATAATAAATCAAACTGATTTGATTGCGTCAATATATTGAGTCAATTAATTGACGGTCTTCAATCAAGCCCACAGACGATCAATTAAATTGTCAAAATTCATCATTGACAATTATGTTGACAATTAAATTGATCGTCTATGGGCCGCTTTAGGAAGTGCACACACTGGAAGCTAGCAAGCGGGCAAGACTGAAGATTGGCTGAAGCGAGAAAGCGACTCAAAGATGGTTTCACACTTGAGAGCTGCAGCGAGAAGCCTCTGGCTGCCTGGCAGTGCGCCGCTGTGCGCTGCGAGATGTCCACGGGAGAGGTGTGTTGCTCAATTCCTCCGGCACAGACTGAACTCCTTATATATGAAGTTTATGCTGTACTGTTCCTTGAGAACCCATAAGATCCGAAGCAGAGTGACAGATAACATGTTTCAAAGTAATGTGATGAAATAGGAATGAAACTCAACATTAAGAACTCATGTTTGTACCGCTGATCTATGTTACAATACACTTTCCATGACAGTCAACTGCCGTCTTTAAGTGTGCTGTGATTCTCGCCTAACATCTTTTACTCTCGCAAGTTTTCTCGCTCGCAGTCTTTTGGTGCGCAGGCATTGAAAAAAAAAGTCCGGAAGAAATCAAATTCCAATAAAAGTTTTGTCACAAAGACCAGTTCAAGATTGCGCTTCGGTTGGGAACACACATTCCTCTTTCAAATGGTTCTACACTAAATAGCATTCATCCTTTCTTTCTTTGGAACAACTTTGCTGTGGTTAGGGAGCCTCAAACTCATTTTTCTAATTTTTTCTTTCACCTCGGACATCGCTGGCTTCAAACCTCCTAGGATATTGGCATTGTTGACATAATTCACGAGCTTTAGCCAACAATTCTGATCGTTTTCTTCAGCTATTGAATTCGATTCATACACTCGTTGCGTTTCTAAATTCAAAACCCAAGACGTATTGAATATTTGTAAACCGCAGTGGAGTGGGTGTTAGGAGTCAAGTTTAACCAAGCGATCGGTGACTTACTGAGTACATTTTGGAAAATCGCAGAGCAGTGAGTGTTAGGAATTAAGTTTACCCACGCAATCCATGTCGCTTTTCTCTGTCACCGACGTTTGTAAAAATCCCTCAGCGATTGAATTGTGCAGAGCCTTTCCCTGCACTGTCCCCACAGCAGCGCCCGAATCCTAATGCGATAACCTTTGTTTTCTCAGTCATTGAGTCGCCAAAAAGATTTTTTCGCGCGGAATTGAATTGGACTGCACTTTTTGTAAAACTTTTCAGTGATATCAAAGTTTCTCGCTCTTAAACACTATAGATTTGAAGTTCTGAAGGGATTTTGCCCTACGTAATGACACTTGAAAATCTAGAATCTGAATTTGCCTTTGCTGCAGACCGAGGTTCATCGAAATCCTTTTGGAATTCGAGCAGTTTGTGAAGAAATGCCTGTGTGTCTTCTCACTAATCAACAATCATGACTCTTGTGTCCCGTTTTGTTTTGTTCTTCGTTCTGTCAGCAAACTGGCCAATCTCGTCGTCTTGAATTTAATTTATGGTCTCTCGGCTGTAATTTGTCTTGTGTAATCGCTAGGCAGATTTCGAGGTTGGTTTTTAGTACTTTCTAACACTTTGACTGCGGCAGGCAAAACTTGCGAACAATATTCAGCATAATTTAAGATCAATTGTAGTGAGCCAAGTTGAAAATAGTAAACATTAACTGCATCATGCCTTCATTTAGCTTTGATTGAGTTTATGACTGCTGGTCGGTCAGCAGCATTATGAAAACTCCCTGTGAAAATTCACTTAGCAGTAGAACAATTTTATCAGGGATTTACATGGGAATAATACACAGTAAAAATCCCTCTCGCTTCGTACGCAGTGCGATTAGATGATCTGGACTGATGTTTATTTCAAATTCTATGAGCCTATATAATAAAAATACTTATTTCAATTCAAATATTTTGGAAGTTTCTTTGTTTGCTATTGTTCTCGAAATACGAAATTGATCTTCGCGGAATGATTTGTAATCTTGCTGTGGATAAAACATTCCGAGGCTAGCTTGCTGGGATTTTCAAATGAAACTTTTTGCAAGTTAAGAAAATAATTTCTATTGTTCAACAGTGGCTTCCTGCACCTTGAAAATAAATTTTTTACTATAACTAGAAGTTTTCGTGTTTGAATATTTACTTATTTTGAACCACTTTGGATTTTTTGTACATTGAACTTTCGGTTAATGACATTCATTTTAGTTAAAGGGAATTATTTTCAAAATTTTCAAATCGTCAAGAAAAAAATTCTATTTTGGCACTATTTTCACTTTACTAATAAAAAAGTGTAAGTATGTGCCAGTGCTGATTACCTAACAAAACCATTTGCGTTGTATGTTGTATGACGAAAATGTTATGGCAAGATAATTTTCAGTTCATTATTTATAATGATATTTTTGTAGAACATTGTTTTCAAGCGACTAGTGCAAGTACGGTAGCTTTCTTACTTGTGATCGTAAGTCAACCAGGGAAAATTCATGAGTTGCGATGGTCCAGTTGTACATCACATACTAATTTTATGAATTGGAAATTTAGTTTCATGTAATTACTTTGTCCGGAGTTTCAACACGTTGCTTGCGATACGACCCATCGGTGGGTCGTGCCCAAGTTCTTCTTGCTGCGAAACGACACATCGCTGGGACGTTTGAAAGTTATTAAACAGTTTTTTAGGGTTGATGGTATATAATGGACCCAGTTGATTTTTGGTATTTATAAAATTGCTTCCAACTTTTGAACTTCAATTTGAGTTGAATATTAAACTTCAGTTTAACCCATTGCAGTCAACGTGTTAAAGCAGTATTTATTTCTTCGTGTTCATTTTGCAAGTGATACCAATACAGCTTGATTTCGCTTTAAAAGATATCGAAAGAGTAGTTTCCCATCACGTGCAGACATAGACAGCCTTTGTGCTCTTCTACGTCCTTATAATATCTCAGTTCGCAGATTGATATTGCGATCGCTACCTCTGTCACTTCGACATTTTATTCTTGAATTTAACGCAGCCGAGCTCTTCCGAGGTCATCACCTACAACGCTACGTTTATCTGACGGGCGTCAAAATCTTCAAGATATTCCGAACAGCAGAGCGAAAGCGCGAGAACATTCTCAGGAACTGTCTGTCGCTCGAGCTTATCAAGTCGCATATGAACCACCTTCAAGTTTTTAGGTGTATGTTATATGCGCTTACATGGTGGTGTAACATATCGGGCAGGCGGAACTTGACACTTTGACTGCGGCTGGTGAAACTGAAGCTTGATTTTCAACTCATATTTAAAGTCAACTGTCGTAAGCGATGTTCCAAATAACACACATTAGCTGGATCGTGCCATCATTTAGTTTTAATTTAATACATATGAAAATTGAGTTTGTGACTATTGGTCAGTCGGTAGTATTATTAAAACTCCCTCACTGACCACCGGTGACTCCCATCCCAATTAAAGTGTTAATGCGAAAGGGAGGTAAGATTAAATAGGAAGTGTTATTGTCGAGAGAAAGAATGTTGGATAGTGCCATGAATGGTGAGTGAGAAAAGAAAGTGACTTATTAGTTTGGAATGATTTTGGTGCTGCTTGTTTTTGTGATAAAGGCCTGCAATACATCACAGAGCGGGGCAGATTGTCTTACGGTATTGGAATTCATTAGCTGTAATTGACTCTGATGCAGAATATTTAAACCCATAAGCAAGAACAATGAAATATGTGATTAGAGAAGCATTTGCTGATTCTCCGATTGAGTGTAAATTTCAAACTCTACTTCACTACAACCTTGCCTTGATTTGGCTAATCAATTTTCTCCTCTGGAGTTATAGGTTTATTATTTTACGAAAATTTTGAGTCTTATTCAGATGATTATGTACCAATGATAACGGTTGCTGGGAGTTTTAATTCTAACGAATATTAACTAATCCCATTATGCTACTTTAGGCAATTGAAATAATCATATTTTATACAAAGTTTAAAGTAATACCTCTTCTCCACAATAACATTCGTACTAAAACTCCACTACAAAGCCATTCGCGAACAGTTCAAAGTCATTAAATGGAAAAGTTGGGAGAAGACTCTTAGTTTTCAAACTTGTTTCTTTGCAATCGCTCAATGATGGCTGAGTAGAAAATTGTCTCATCCGAAGTTTGAAAGATATACAAATGTTAAATGATATTGACTCGACGAAGACCTTGGAGATAAATATTTCTTAAATATCGTAAGTAGGTCTAGGAGCGTTGTGCGTTGTGAATAACTCGTCTTTGTAAGAAGATTCTTTGTGCTTAGATTCCGCGTTCCCTTGACTCCATTCTAAATGTTGCCTTCCATCTTCCTCTATTTGGAAGGCCTTTGTTGCGGTTAGGGAGGCTCAAACTAACATCTAATCTAATTTTTCCTTCTCGTCTAGAAAAAAACTGGTGATGCATGCAACTGACCTTCTGCACGAGTGTCTGTGTCCATGATTCCATACTCTGATTTTATCACCTCTTCGTCGCATCGAAATATTGACGCCTTTATTTACCGAGGTAGCGGGCTGTGATGACGGAGATGCTATGAAATATTGTGTCGTCTTCGTACCGCTACAATACCCACTCTGCTGGGTGCTCTGCGTTGATCATTTAACTAAGCGGAACTGAAGTTAAACCTTGCGCCAACAAATCAATCCCTTTGAAATTTGTAACTTGCTTTGGCTTCCAGAATGAGTCGAACTGAAGCTTGTGCATTTGTCAATTATTTTAATGAATTCAATTCCGGAATGCTGAATCTGCTAATTTAATTTCGTTTATAAAACATGTCCTTTATGCAGTGACTTGAATTGGTCGTCAGAAGATAGCGTCATGAAATCGAATTTCATTCTCTAAATCAATAAACTGAGCACGACGGACCTAGCGCTCGTGTGGAGAAAAAATTTCGTTTCTAGTGATCTATTTTAGCCACACAAGTGTTTCCATCGGACTTTTGCAGAATGCAAAATTGTGAAGCATAATTGAGCGCAAAATACAAAAGAGTGAATGACATTTGAAATAATTTTGGCCGTGACGTTCTGGATAAGAGTCAAGTTGGGGTAAGGTTTTCACTGCACTCCATGGATACGAGTTCAGACGCTGATTTCTGTCTCACTGTCCCATCAATTGCGACTTCCGTTAACACTTTGACCGTAACGTGCGCCACCGGTGTGTGCGGAGGGGGTTTTCAAAATGCTGCTGACCGAACAGTAATCACTAACTTAATTATCACAAATACTTTATCAAACTAAATGAAGGAACGGTTAAGTTCATTTTGCCATTTTCATAATTGCGTGCTACAACTGACTTTAAATATGTGTTGAGCAGAGCACTTCAGTTAAACCAATTACGGGTAAAGTGCTGAACTAGATTCCCCTCAGGGGGATACAACCATTCCCAGGTAGCAAGAAATTATTAGGCCAATATTGGGTTGATAATTATTTATTGACCCGATATTGGAATCTTGGATTACAATAATAGGCTAATAACAAGACAATATCAAAAAAAGATATACCTATTTATGATGGCAACTTGTCATTGGGACAATTGTAGCGAAACATTAATCTCATCTTGCTAGGTAATATAATTTTATTTCGTTTTGCTAGGTAATATATTTTTTTTTGTTGGTCTGGATGATGTGAACAGAGCGCACTCGAGGGGATATTGGAATGTTTGGTAGATCAAGTGTCTTGACCGTTGAAGGGGGAGAAAATTTG
>JACJUY010006929.1:20036-46689 GCA_014220935.1 Platorchestia sp. MABIK
ACGGTTGTAACTACGGTTGTAACTACGGCTTTAACTACGGTTGTAACTACGGCTGTAACTACGGTTGTAACTACGGCTGTAACTACGGTTGCAACTACGGTTGTAAGTTGTAACTACAGCTGTAACTACGGCTGTAATTACGGTTATAAATACGGTTGTAACTTGGAAGCAGTTCCAAGCTCATTAGGCGGTGGCTAACTGTAAGTGTGTGGTTAATAGCTACTCTCGTTTCTCTATCATTCTATTCGAGAAACTGGAGTTGAACTCCATTATTGGACAGACGCAACTACCAGCAGGTGGAGTGTTTGAGGTCCCGAGTGCTGGAGCTGAACTGAGGTGTTGACGCTGAGTGATATCGTTGGTATATTGAGTGAGATGTGCAGATCAGGTATTGTTGAATGGACAATTTTGAATTGGATGCGTTCCAGAGACAGGATTTAAAGAGTGGACGACTAAAGTGTAACATGACTAAGTGTAGACTATGTGTGAAGTTACAAGAAGAGTGGAAGTCTCGAGGCATGAATAAAGTAGAACAGCAAGAGACCAAGCCTTCAAATTTCCCAGTACAACCAGTTCATCAGGGACAGGATATAAAGAGAGGAGGACTTACAGGTCACTTAAGATACCGATAAATTATCCTAAGAACAACTTACGTAACAAGAAGAGTGGGAGTCGCGAGGCATAAATAAAATAGACCGGCAAGAGACCAAGCCTTCAAATTTCCGCGCCGAAAACTGACCGAAGAGTCGAAATTCGGGGCGAGATATCAGGGCGCGGCGACGTCGGGCAGCAGAGGGCGCTGCGACTGCACAAATTTCCGGGAATCACTTATTTATTTTCTGTGGAGACACGTTACGTGAACGCAAGACACCTCGGTCGCACGGATCATGTGCGACAACGTACGAAGTCCGAGACCGTTTTCCGTTTTTGAAAGACATGGTGCAAGGAAGAGGAAGCTTGCCTGAGAAAAGGTTAGAATGTAAATGCGCCGTTCGTAATCATACGACGTGGACCAACGAGTATGATTTAATGTAATAGACAATAATAATTTGAACGAACAGTTATAATTACAGCGGTACGTAATCAGCTCAGTAAAGAGCAGCTGTTGCTGATTGCTGCGCAGCACGGCAGAGCGCTCATTTCTGGCGCTTAGCGACTGCTGATCTCAGGAAAAAAAAACTAATTCGGGTAATGAGCGGAAACATCGCAAAGAAACACGAGCAAATAAGTGGAACGTAAAAATAAAAGAGAAAAAGAGAAGAAGCAGCGCATCCAACACAAGAAATCATGAGGGGTGTGAAGATTTGAAATCGTGAGGCAAGGGACGATGTTGAAGCAAATGCTGAGACGTGGGGAATTTTTCTGCTGGTGTGAACTTAGAGAGGAGAGTTGCTGCATGGAAGCAGAATATCAAAACAAAGTTGCATTATTATTGGAATATAAACAGACACGCCGAGAAAGGGAGTGACACGAAGAAACTTTGCCTTTTAAAGAAGGATCGCTAAGAGCGTTGATGTGAGAGGATGCGAGACAAAAGAACCATTGAAAAAAGTTTAGCTCCACAGAATGAATTAAGAAAATGAGTAGCGCTTTGCTATCTTGCGCTTCAGGACAGACCTACAAGCTCAAAATAATTTATACAGGGAATAGAATTTGAAGATTGAACAGCTAGGTGGAAAGAAACAGGTTCTCGGAAAACAACAAGATCTGTCCAGGGGCTGGAAAAATGCGACACACTGATTCAGATGAAGCAACCAAAACTCAAAATAATGAAGAACGAAGAGAAAGGAATGTAAGCCTAAATTTAAAAAAATATGAGAGACTGAAGAAGAAATATGAAGAAAATTAAGGCAACTGACGCCGCAACCAAAAAATGAAACTACAAAGAATGAAGAGGCAAGAACATGGAGCGAAAGAAATAAAGCCTGAAGAAGAAATGCATCACAAGAAACATAACTTGCGCTGCAACCCAAAAATCATATAACGGAAAATAAAGAGACAAGAGCACAAAGCTAAATAAATTTAACGAAAGGAAGGCTGAAGAAGAAGTATGTACATCCCAAGCAAGACAATGTCACAACTCAAAACCAAAACTACACAGAAGTATGAGAAAAGAAGAGAGAACCAAAGAAAGAAAGGCTGAAGAGGCGTCCCAAGAAAGACAATGCCAGGAGCGAAGGAGAGCCACTGGAGGAAGAACACAAGCTGGAGGTAGACACCGGAAATAAGGAGATCTAAGTTTGGCTTCGTAGGGCGGCCTGGCGCTCAGGACCGCGGGTCTGGACGGCTGCCAGCGCTGGAACGGAGCTAACGACTCCAGCGAGCGCTGCTCCGCCTGAGATACGGCGGGCGTGACGGGCCTGCCTGCCCTCTAGGCCAGGGCTTCTCAAACTTTTTTCAACCAAGTACCACTTTTATTACACAAAAATAAGCTGAGGACCCCTCACATGGGTTCCTCTCAAGAACATATGTATACATGCATTGTACGCACTGTTTCATAATATCAACAGTCATGGAAAGCTGTTAATAAATACCTTAACTGCATCCACTGTTACATTCGGTAAATTTTGCGGACCCCACTTTGAGACACCCTGTCTAGAGTCTAGGTGCTCTCGTGCAGCTGCTTGTGTTGTGCTTGTGCACTTCGCTGTGATGATCTTTTGTTCCTGTGTACTTCGCTGTGATGGTTTTTTGTTCTTGTGCACTTCGCTGTGATGGTCTTTTGTTCTTGTGCACTTCGCTGTGATGGTCTTTTGTTCTTGTGTACTTCGCTGTGATGGTCTTTTGTTCTTGTGCACTTCGCTGTGATGGTCTTTTGTTCTTGTGCACTTCGCTGTGATGGTCTTTTGTTCTTGTGTACTTCGCTGTGATGGTTTTTTGTTCTTGTGCACTTCGCTGTGATGGTCTTTTGTTCTTGTGTACTTCGCTGTGATGGTCTTTTGTCCTTGTGCACTTCGCTGTGATGATCTTTTGTTCTTGTGTACTTCGCTGTGATGGTTTTTTGCTCTTGTGCACTTCGCTGTGATGGTCTTTTGTCCTTGTGCACTTCGCTGTGATGGTCTTTTGTTCTTGTGCACTTCGCTGTGATGATCTTTTGTTCTTGTGTACTTCGCTGTGATGATCTTTTGTTCATGTGCACTTCGCTGTGATGATCTTTTGTTCTTGTGCACTTCGCTGTGATGGTCTTTTTTTCTTGTGCACTTCGCTGTGATGATCTTTTGTTCTTGTGCACTTCGCTGTGATGGTCTTTTGTTCTTGTGCACTTCGCTGTGATGATCTTTTGTTCATGTGCACTCCGCTGTGATATGTGTAGTGGTGCTTTGTTGGGCTGCTGGCTATTGAGCCGGTTACTTTTGCCGAGCTGATCACTTTTGCTGAGCTGCTGATTATTATATACTGAACTGGCTACTCTCACCAAACTGGTGGTCACTGAACTGGTTACTCTTACTGAGCTGCTGGTTACTAAACTGGTTGCTTTTACTGAGCTGGTGTTAGTTATATAGTGAACTGGTGTAATCGTACACTGTAATGATCTTTTTTTCCTGAACTGGCCTTTACTTTACTTTTAAATCCTTGATGTGATGATCCTTTAATGAGATGACGACGGAACTTGACTAATGGAACGTTTTTGTATTAAATACGATTAGTTTCCGTGGAATTTTCGTCGTGCGTAAGTTTTTTAATAAAGTTGCAATTAAAGAAAACTTCTGACTTACTCAGATAAATCCACGGGCACTGCATTCTACTCATGTGTGGTCATTCAAATTCATCACACGAGCTAACGTAATTGGAACAGAAATGATTTAAGATTACTCATCCTTATTCATTGTGAAAGATTAAGATTACTTTTACAGGATTAGTTATCTGTGATTACTTCTCCTTTTTTACTTTTCAAGGCTGCTCACCTAAGGTAGCTCTGTTATCAACGATAACACGATTATCTTCTGTAGATTATCTACTTACGATCACTTTCTTCTTGTTGCATAATAAAAATTAATATCACAAAATCACCGTTTTCCATGCGAGGTTACAGGACATGAACCCACAAACTACGTACGGCTACAATCAAAATAATTTTACTAATACAATCCCAGCATTAGAATCAATCTTTAATAGACGCTGGAGCAAGGTAATGCAGGAAAAGCTCGCAGTCATTACTTTTGAAAAAATAAACGTTACCAAGATTGGGAATGAACGTTAAGTCAATTATTAAACACATTAGTACCACTGGGTGAAAGTCAGTTGTGCACCTTTAACTTTTTAACTTTTCAACTTTTCAACTTTCCAACTTTTTAACTTTTTAACTTTGTATCTTTTCAACTTTTGATGCACGTCGGAACTAAATAACACAGAAAAAAATCAATCGTCATTATTAATTTCAAAAAAAATAAATTTAACCAAATTTGGAATTATAAGTACGTAAATTTTAAATCCTACAATATTAAAAAATTAAATTTCTCTCTGAAGTAAATTTAAATAAATTTCCGTGAGTTGTGCACTTCGCAGCTCTAAATTAATGTCAGAAAAGAAGGCATCTGCGACGTCCTGTTCATTGGCGTCGCCTAACGTCACCGACGTAATTAGGTAGTACAATTAATTAAGCAGGCCTATTGGAAATGAATAAATGCCGCGATTTAGGGCCTTGTCGAAAATTCTTCGATCAATAGAAATAAAATAACGAGCACAATCCCATCAGTAAAAAAACATCTTATGCCACTCGAGAAGCAATGTTGAGTTCAAGCGAAAACAAAGCGCTGGGATCATAAAACTTTATTTTTGAACGACGCGAAAGCTCACAAATTAAATCTGTGAAAGAAATCCGGCAAGTTTTTCAAGTCCACTTTAAATATTAAATAATTCAGTAACTTGACCATTTCCTATAAGGTAAGATCTACTTCACAGGAAAAAAGAGACTCATACACACGTTTTTGCCGACCAAATGATGCAGTGCTCTGGATTAATTAAGTGCAGAGGTTTTTAACCCGTGGAGAATGGCGGAGTTGCCAGGTGGGGAATGACGGAGTTGCCAGGTGGGGAATGGCGGAGTTGCCAGGTGGGGAATGGCGGAGTTGCCAGGTGGGGAATGACGGAGTTGCCAGGTGGGGAATGGCGGAGTTGCCAGGTGGGGAATGGCGGAGTTGCCAGGTGGGGAAGCTCGAGCGTTTGTTTCCACGCACAAAAAATCGATAGCACTTCAAAATGTAATGCACTACACTCAAATGTTGACTTACTTTACAAATTACAACCATTTACAGACTTTTTAAATAACAAAAACAACCATAATGAGGTATTGCATGTCATGTTTGGGTAAACGTGACAACACTGCTGGGTTAGGAATGTCTGACAAGTAAAAGGAAGATGCTGTGGTGGGGAATGGAGAGTTGGCTCACTAAAAACTGGGCAATTGGAGAAAAAAGGTTAAGAACCTCTGGTCTAACGAAAGCTTCTGTAAAATTCAGGTGAGATGATTTTTAAATGATATGTCAACAATTTCTTTGATCACGATATGGATGCTCGAAGTCTACTGCTAGACGATGATGCCAAAATGATGTACTTTTTGTTCAAATCGAAATTTACTTTCAGTCACTCACAACTGGAATACATAGTCGTTAAAAAATGTCCGCAATGCCACTGAAAAAACAGTTGAAACAGATTATTAAAACCTAGAGTAGAAAAATACTGCCCGAAAGAAAACGATGAAATGAGGCCCATGAAAATGTTTACTGCGACAAGTCGAATTAAAATGTTCAAGCCTAAATCGTAGAAACGAACTCGCATTAACACCCATAGTGACATAATTCCAATTGAGCTTGCCAATAAAACTAGGGTTAAATAAAAATAGGATCTAAATTATATTTGCGAACAAAACTAGGATTAAATAATACTTGCTTATAAAACTAAGATTAAACAAAATTAGGATCAAATTATATTTGCGAACAAAACTAGGATTAAATAATACTTGCTTATAAAACTAAGATTAAACAAAATTAGGATCAAATTATACTTGCGAATAAAACTAGAATTAAATAATACCTTCGAATTAAACTTAGCTGAAATAAAATTAGAATTAATAAGCATTTGCGAATAAAACTAGGATTTCACTTGCGAAAAAAGTAAGGTGAGATCAAACTGGGATTGAATTATTCATGAAAATAAAACTGGGAATATACCTGCGAATAAAAGAAGGATGAAATAAAACGAAGAATGAACAATACACACGAATAAAACAAGAATTAAGAACGAAGCACCTCCCGAGAGACGCGCGAGATCAGTTACGAGGTTGCGTAACGGTCCCCTCGGCTTCAGAGCTGCGCTCTCCGCAAAAAAAGAAAGGACGGAGGGAAAAAATCGAGTGACATCCTGTCAAGTTTTTAGAAGTTTGATCCTTTATAAAAAACTTGGGAGTCAAACGCAGCGACGCTGCTCGTAGATGCGAGGACGACCCGAACCATTTATGGAGGCGCCGGCGAGAAAGACGGCGATAAACGAATCTTTGTAGTTCAAAAAATTGCAAAAGCAAGGCCTTTGTTGGAGGCCTATGTCTAGACACTTTTATCTAAGCCTATGGAAGGGAATATAAAACTTTTCACGAAATATTGGCAGTTTTGATGGAATTTCAGCGTTTCTTAAACTAAGTTAGGCGATCTCACTCAGCACCGAAGTCGTTGCAGAACAGCACAAAATTCTATACTCTGTGGCATGCCATGTGCAGCTATTTCTGTGCTCTATGTCTATGCTCTATATCTGTACTCCATTAGACTCTATGTCTATGCTGTTTATCTATGCTCTATTTCTCTGCTCTATTTCTATTTCTCTGCTCCATTTCCATGCTCTATTTCTATTTCTCTGCTCTATTTCTACGCCTTTGTCCTCTGTCATACAGAACGTACTCAATCGTGCCCTGCGTTCCCTGTCCCACTCGAGCCAACCAGAACCAACATAGAAATATTTACAACTAAAGTAGGATAAAATCATTTGCAGTACATGTAAATTCTTTTCATCTTTGCCATTCACTAGATCGTTGCTTACCATTCAACATGACAGTGCAAACGCTAATTTGTGCTTTTTTGCTTTTTAATTATGCTCTGAATCAACCGAAGGACGCCCTTTGCCTAATTCTACTCATCATAAGACACCCAACTCTCAGTTTATATCTTCCTCGTTGAAATTATTTTCTTAATTTTGAGCTTTGTAATTAGTGGTTAACCTTAGCATTATTTGGAATTATATTTCCAATGGGTCTATTCTTAGGGAATCTCCCGCGTAAGGTAAGAAGCAGAGCCAACGTATAAATGATCATTTTCATTGTTTTCATTCTTACTTAAGAAAACATTCTTGTGTGCTTCATTTGACCTTCTTGTACATGTTTCAGACCTGAAGATGGAATTATAACATTCCTAAACGTTTGCTCATATAAATAAAAAATAAATAAATGTTCATTTATACTTTGGTTCTTTATATTTGGTTTTATCATTTATACTTTATCTTGTATGTAATTATGCATGAAATGATCAGCTGACCTCGTAATTAAATTCAATATCATAATTGCGGGCTTAATTATCCGTTGTCAATAGCAACGAGCCAATGATTCAAACAAAGGGTAAAAATTAGTTCGCGATAGCAAAGAACGTATTATTCGATTATAGCGTGGACATTTGATCATTTCTATTAAGCAGCAACCCAACAGCTGCGTCGCAACCCTGAGGGAGTCTTGCAACTGAAGCTTTTTTCATTCATCATAGGGTAAAAAAAAAAATTATACATGCCATGTGCCTAAGTGCGTCCTGCGTCGCATGTTCGTGCGAAAGTGATCCACAAAATTTATTTAAGCTGAAAATGTGGGACAATTTTATTTCCATTCCAATCTCCACATCCATTTCTTTTTCTGCCCCTTCTCTGTTGCACTTTCTTTTTGTCCCTCTGCTTCCGCCCCTCAACTTCCGCCCCTTCACTCTCGATCCTTCACTTCCGATCCTCTACTTCCGATCCTCCACTTCCGATCCTCCACTTCCGATCCTCCACTTCCGATCCTCAACTTCCAATCCTCCACTTCCGATCCTCCACTTCCGATCCTCCACATCCGACCCTCAACTTTCGATCCTCCACTTCCGATCCTCCACTTCCAACCCTCTACTTCTGACCCTGCACTTCCGAACCTCCACTTCCGATCCTCCACTTTCAGCCAACTTCCACATCCCCCTCATCCATCACTTCCACCTCCGCCGACGTGCACCAAGTGACGGAAGATGTCGTCAGTTCGAGGTCACTCAGCCGCGGGAAGACGGAAATTTTTCGAGGCAATACCTGAGCTGGACTCATAATTCTCTTCATTAACAATAGCGCTTGAACGAAGTCAATTGAAGCGAGACAAACACAAACTGCTCGTCCTAATGAGGTCGAGGCAAATATTGACTTCTTGAGCCTAGCTCTGGAATGACGACTGTCGTTATCGAGCTTTCCGGACGATTTTTTGTGACGGCAGACTTTTAATTCCCTTGTTTGATCCAAGACACACCGGCGCTCGGCCGGCCACTCGTTCTCCAGAACTTGAAGCGATGCTGCAGGCTTCTTTTTAGCCTTAATTGCGTGATCTTCTTTGCTCAGCAAGTTTTCCCTGGAAACATCTTTTAAAAACTGGCATTTTCTTGTCATAATCTGGCTAATTTGGATCTGCCTGGACAGGTAACGGAGAACAGTAAAGATCGCTTCGTATGTCACGACTTATAAAATGCATGAAACTCTGCGGGGAGGTGGATGTGAGGGCTAAGTTCACCCTACATTTTTACCTTTAACATTCTGACTGCGGCAGGTATAATTGATGTTTAATGTTCAACTCAAATTTAAAGTCAACGGTAAATGATGTTGAAAATACCAAACATTAACTGGGTCATGCTGTTATTAAGTTTTAATTAAGTATTTATGAAAATTGAGTTTTTGACTACTGGTGATCAGCAGCATAATGAAAACTCCCTCCGTGTACCACCGGTGACTCACGTCACAGCCAGAGTGTCAACTAGAAAACATATGTTAGGCCTAAGCCTCTTCAACCAATTCACTGTATTTTAAAAGGTAATAAACATTTGAAGGATTGATGCTACACAGTTACTGTACATCTCCAGTACAGACAGCTAGATATACCGGAAATAGGACCGACATAAAACTGTTCATACGTAACCGAATGGTCACACAAAGAGTACCAATATGCTTTTCAAAATCAGTAAATATCGTCAGCCACACAACAAGTAGCCCTTCGACATCACCTGCAAGCCAACGAACCAAAAATGAACTGTCATTCCATGGCACTTCGCGGCATTTTGCAGTGTTAGAAAATTGGGAATCTGTGCACACTTGGATGCGCGCAAATTACATCTGGCGTCCTTGTTAGCTGTAATCACACAGCTGTTTTTTTATCTTGTTATCTGTCATCATACAGCGGTTTTGTTATCTTGTTAGCTGTCATCATACAGCTGTTTTGTTATCTTGTTGGCTGTCATCACACAGCTGTTTTGTTATCTTGTTGGCTGTCATCACACAGCTGTTTTGTTATCTTGTTGGCTGTCATCACACAGCTGTTTTGTTATCTTGGCTGTCATCATACAGCTGTTTTGTTATCTTGTTGGCTGTCATCATACAGCTGTTTTGTTATCTTGTTGGCTGTCATCATACAGCTGTTTTGTTATCTTGTTGGCTGTCATCATTCAGCTGTTTTGTTATCTTGTTATCTGTCATCATTCTACTGTTTTCATCGCACACCAGCGATCATTTTTTCGCACTTCTGTTAACAGTTGGACACTTGTTCAATAGAGACGAATTTCACTTTGAGAATTCACCAGCAATTTAGAGAAACTGAAAAAAAGTGAAAATCGAAAAAAGTCAAGCTGCTGACTGGCAGCTAAAACACCATCGAAAGGACGGCGATTCCAGTCCAATTTATTGAGCATAATGAAAATTATCCTTAATGAAGAGAAACTTTATTCAATCTCGTGCTGAGGTTAAACTGAAGCTCAGCGATTCCTGTCAATAGGAACAAATATTAGGAAAATTACCAGACAAGATAGAGAATTTGATTTGATCAGGCGCTGAAATGAAATCATGACTCGAGAACTTGAGAGCAAAACTGCAGCTTAGAGTTCAAAATTTCTTCAGATCAGAGCTTGGCTTTGGCGTGCGATCGAGACGGACAACGTGAGTATGGACGAAAAGCGGAGCTATGTGTGTACACTCACACATGCAGGAGTGTCGGCAACACACGTCCAGCTACATGTTCCGCTCTACATCGGCAATCGTAGGGATTAACCCCATCGTTACACGATAACAAAGTTACACGTAAGAGAATGCATTCGGAGTTACATAGCTACACGCTAACAAAGTTACACGTAAGAAGGTGTAAAGAACACGCAAGAAACAAATCTTCCCCATGACACTCAGCAGCTCGGCTGGTGTGAGAGATAAAGTCCTACACTGAAGACACAATGTTTTAGCTCAATACGGAGAATTTCAAGTCCTACAATAAGTCCTACAATGACACGACGCTTTAGTTCACTACCGAGAATTTCAAGTCCTACAATAAGTCCTACAATGAAGACAGAACGCCCAAGTTCCCGACAGAGTATTTCAAGTCCTACAATGACACGAGGCTCTAGCTCACGACTGAGGATATCAAGTCCTACAATGAAGACGCGACGCCCAAGTTCACGACCAAGTATTTCAAGAAAAACAAGGCCGAATTTGTAAGAGAAATATCAGAGGAAGCGTCCCATTACTCTGAGTTTCTTCTAATTTGCGCGAGCCAGACCCTGCCATTGACAGTTCATTCTTCGACTTCGTCGCTTCTTGGAGCTCAGTTTAAAATACGAGAGAGATTCACGCTCTCGTGACACAGCGAGGTCTGAGCGCTAGGAGAGAGACTTGGTTGGATCTTTCTCACACAAATGCCGTAGGCTTGTCTAACTAACTCCCGGGAAATACAGTTTCCATTTGGATGAGTCGAATTAAAAGTTGAAGCCTGAATCGTAGAAACGAACATGAATACGTATCCACAATAAAATAATTCTGATTAGGCCTGCGAATAAAACTCGGATTAAATAAAACTAGAATTAAACTTTACTTGCGACTAAAAACAAGATGAAATAAAACTAGACTTAAATTATATTTGCATTGAAAACCAGGATTCAATTATTCTTGCAATTAAAATTAAGGTAAAATAAAACAAGGATAAAATTATATACTTGCGTATAAGACTAGGATTAAATAAAGCTAGGATGAAATGCATCTTGGATAAAATAAAGCTAGGATGCCCTGTCATGTGACACAGCGAGAAGACTTGGATCTTGCTCCCCAAAATAGAGCCAAAGGCTTAGACATCCTAAGTTTGGATGGTGCAGCGATGTGATCGATGGCAACTTCTGGAGGGAGTATGATCAGCAAGATCAACTCATCCCAATTGGCGCCTCCAAGTTCGTGTCTTGCGAAGGAGCATTGAATAATCTCCTATGCAAGACATGAACAACATGAAGAATCCTAATTGAATAATGATGAGGATCTCGGGTGACTGAACGGAATCACCAGAGTGACTCCGTGTTATGAGTTTTGTCAGACGCAGCAATGCGTGTAAATTAATGTCGAACCTGATTCCAAACTCTTTGATAAAAAAATTGAGTTGGCTCGTCGTAATGAACTTGAACTTTGACACAAGTTTCTGAAATGTGCACAAAAACTGTTTTTATTGGAGTCTCAGAGTGAGGGTGAGTGAGAGCCTGTTCTGAAGGAAGCTTGCATTTCTCTACTGATCATTACCCCACACTTCGAGTAACATGCTTACTGGTTACATGTTCCCAAGCTTCATGCTCTCCTGCTACATGTTCCCAGCCAAGCTACAGCGTATGTTACCAGCTACAGCGTATGTTACCAGCTACAGCGTATGTTACAAGCTACAGCCGCTGTCACTCACCGTGAGTGAGTCACTCAATAATTACCCCGCGCTCAGGGTACACGCAGTTATTATTCAGCAACCCTTCACCTCGTCTGCATAACTTACTGTTGGCCACGATAGAGTCATTTCTATGGGGGAAAATACACCTCCTCTAGTTCGGCTAGCCAATAGAACGGCTTCATTTCAAACAAACTTTATGACGTCACCATTGCGACATGTCGTTAGGCCAATAGTGGTGCCAGATTTGGGGCTAGCAGTGTCGCCAGATGCAACATGAGCGCTGCTATTGGTCTATTGCCATGACGTCAGCATTGCCACACGGTCGACAAAAAAGACTGGTTTGACCCTACCTTGTTTCTTCTACTGTGCGGTTGCCCATACGGGCGAGTTACATTCAGCGCTCCAGCGAATTTTACGGAATTTGTAGAGGGGAAGGGAATCGTGATCGGATGCTCTTCAACTCAATAATCCGTTATGTAATAAAACGCCAGGTGTCTCCTCAAATTTGTTTAAATAACTTAATTTTTCATCTTTTTGTGCGGAATTTCTCTTGTGTTATTATTACAAAGGGAATCTCATTGAACGCATTGAATTGGTTGGTGCGTGTGTCTGTGACGCTCACGCGGACGCTCAATGACCGTATCTGTGATACGAGTTTCACCAGTGCACAAGTACAAGAATATTTTAATGGCAAGTACTGTTGGGATGGATATATTTGTTGGGCATCCACATCTGGAGGATTTATTTAATGGCGGGTACTGTTGGGATGGATATATTTGTTGGGCATCCACATCTGGAGGATTTATTTAATGGCGGGTACTGTTGGGATGGATACATTTGTTGGGCATCCACATCTGGAGGATTCATTTAATGGCGGGTACTGTTGGGATGGATATATTAGTTGGGCATCCACATCAGGAACATTTATGCAAGGAAAACATCGAATCCCGTGATTTTTTACGGGCCGTGTGCACTGGTAACTGGTATGTAAAGGACTATTACTATGTATTAGATGTGCAGGGTGGGCTATGAACAGCACGTTGAATAGCACTTAATGTATCACTGATACACTCCTTTTCTCACTACCAGAAATCAGGAGAAAAGTTGCTGTAATCAATAAACGAGTTGTTGCCATTTACATATCATCGAAGTAGGAGTTTAGTGTCCAGCCCACGGAACGAGACTAAATCTCCTGTTTGTAACTCCTGGCATTTGTGAGCGTGAACCTGCAGCATACGTGCAGCACACATGCAGCACACATGACCCGTGCAGCACACATGACCCGTGCAGCACACATGACCCGTGCAGCACACATGACCCGTGCAGCACACACGACCCGTGCAGCACACACGACCCGTGCAGCACACATGACCCGTGCAGCACGCAGCAGCACCGCTACGCGCATCACAGGACGGAGTGGAAGGAAACTTCCTGTCTGCTTAGAAAACGGGGTTGCTTCAGACGCACCTTGGGGGCGGGATCGAAACTCAGGAGTAGAAGTAGGAGTAAAAGGAGGAGGAAAGGGGAGGAGAAGTAGGAGTAAGAGTTGGAGTAAGAGGAGGAGTAGAAAAAATGTGATGAAAAAACAAATACTCGTGGAATAGTCACTGAAGCGAACAAATGCTACGTAGATTTCAAGTCAGTCGAGACTCATTTTAGTTTCAATGCCCAAAACACAAATTTAAAGCCCTGAGACTTGCACATCGTGTACCGTACGTCAAAGGGGACAGGTATTAAAATGGTGACATACAACATTGAGCATTCTTTTCTTCGTGACGCAATGAGCAAACCATCGCATGTCGGACAAGCAAGACCCTACTTCGATCCCAGTACAGACCTCGCCAAATTTTACCACAGTACGCGCAGCTCCTCTGGTGAATAGAGTAAACGAAAAATACGAGCACACCGAGGAACTGTCCTTCTCAGAGATCTTGCGCTTGACTCACTCCTCCTCTTCCTTTAAGAAGCTGATACCAATTTCTACGACACGATTGTAACAACAAAGCGATCAAAATAATTTTTAACATTTTACAGTACTATACTAGCGGTTCTTAACCTTGTTGGAGGTACTGAACCTCACCAGTTCCATCCATACATTCATCGAACCCTTCGTAGTTGGAAAACAAAACGTAGTTTTTAACCTTCAAATTTGAAACATGTGTATGTAATTGTATACTGTATCATATCATATGTAACTATATACTGTATCATATCAAATGTAACTATATACTGTATCATTTCATATGTAACTATATACTGTATAAGTGTACAAACTGTGCCATGCCGAACCCGGGGGTTCGACTCACCGAACCCGGGGGTTCGACTCACTGAACCCAGGGGTTCGATCGAACCCAGGTTAAGAACTACTGTGCTATAAGCCGGCGTACAAATAAGAGCAGATCGCAAGGGCACGGAGCAAAGGCAACGTTGACATGGCGTTGACTTCGCCGCCCCAGGCCCTCACAGAGCCGCCCCAGGCCCTCACATAGCCGCCCCAGGCCCTCACATAGCCGCCCCAGGCCCTCACAGAGCCGCCCCAAACAGCAAACATGAGATCTTCGTAGCAACATCTCCTGCAGCGATTGGAGGCCTTCCCGTGTTGAGGGCAACGCTGGGGGACTTTGGGACGGTGAAAGGGCTGTTGGACAAAGGCAGGCGAGGGCTGCTGGACAAAGGCAGGCGAGGGCTGTTGGACAAAGGCAGGCGAGGGCTGTTGGACAAAGGCAGGCGTAGGCTGTTGGACGAAGGCTGTTGGGTGAGGCTGTTGGACAAAGGCTGTTGGGTGAGGCTGTTGGACAAAGGCAGGCGAGGGCTGTCGGACAAAGGCTGTTGGGTGAGGCTGTTGGGCGAAGGCTGTTGGACGAAGTCATTTAAACAAGTGGACGGGTGCAGTTGGGCTGGTATTTGAATGCTGTCAGCAAAAGGCTTTTTCATGTCCACTGCAAGGGAAGCCTAAATATAAAGCAGCATGCGGGGAAACCCTATTCCCAGACCGACCCAGCCTGCGACACGGACGGCAGAAAACCACAGTTCGAAAGTACGGACTGGAATTACGAATCTTACCAGACATGAACTAAACTTGGCATTATACCCACGCAAATTATTTTCAAACGAGCAAAACTGAATGAAGATTATCAATATCACAGAAAATACACGCATTTACGACATAAACTGAAGTTAGCATTATAACCACGCAAATTATTTTCAAACGAAGAAAAAAGTGAATGAAGATTGTGAATAGCACAGAAAATGCAAGCATTTACAGCAATAGAGGTCATCGACATCTCTCAATATTGCAGTTGTCGCACAAATCATCTCCCGAGCGTCAAAATTGAGAAGAGAAGTAGACCTCCGTAGATATATGAGTCAGAACGAAGAAAGACTTCAAAGAAATTCCAAATTGTGCGAAAAGTTTCCATGAACCTTTTTTTCGAGGAATTTTAAAGCAATCTTATTTACCATTCCAGTCACTGGAACGTTCCAATTCCATTCATATAAGAGCAAAGAAAACTTCTTTCCCACGCTGGAAATGAGTGGAGGTTTCCTGACCGCACCGAATAAAAGCAGAGAAAATTTCCTGACCGCACCGAATAAAAGGAGAAAATTTCCTGACCGCACCGAATAAAAGCAGAGAAAATTTCCTGACCGCACCGAATAAAAGCAGAGAAAATTTCCTGAACGCACCGAATAAAAGCAGAATTTTTTTTCAACGCACAGAATATAAGCAGAGAAAATTGCCATAACACTCAAAATATGAGCAGAGAACATTTCAGTAGTACTAGCAGTAACAGCAGATAATGTTTTCCTAATACTCAAACTATGAGAGTAAAAGAATCTCTAAAAATGTCAGAATAAGAGCAGAGGAAGTTCCTACATAAGTCAAAATAAGAGCAGAGAAAGTTCCCATAAAATTCAGAATATGAGTAGTGAAAGTTCCTACATGAGTCAGAATAAGAGCAGAGAAAGTTCCTACATGAGTCAGAATAAGAGCAGAAAAATTTCATACATAAGTCAGAATAAGAGCAGAGAAAGTTCATACATAAGTCAGAATAAGAGCAGAGAAAGTTCTACATAAGTCAGAATAAGAGCAGAGAAAGTTCATCCACAAGTCATAATAAGAGCAGAGAAAGTTCCCACAAAGGTCAGAATAAGAGCAGAGAAAGTTCATACATAAGTCAGAATAAGAGCAGAGAAAGTTCCCACAAAGGTCAGAATAAGAGCAGAGAAAGTTCATACCTAAGTCAGAATAAGAGCAGAAAAAATTCATACATAAGTCAGAATATGAGCAGAGAAAGTTCATACATAAGTCAGAATAAGAGCAGAGAAAGTTCATACATAAGTCATAATAAGAGCAGAGAAAGTTCCCACAAAGGTCAGAATGAGAGCAGAGAAAGCCTGGCTTTGCGAGCACAACAATAACGGCACAACAATACGAGCAAATGCTGCCCCTGTTCCACAATGACGCACATTTTAATTACTTTCAATTTACTTATTTCGTTATTTCCCTTGAAGCTCATGAACAACACTCATGAATGCATCAATGAGTCCCATGAATTTTAGGAACCTCCAACATGACGCGCTCGTCACAATTGCACTGTGCGCAACAACACAAATTTCTAATTTTCATAAATGAAGCGTCTGCGGAGACTTTCTGAATTTCACAAAAGCTTCTTCTGAATTCAGAAACTCGTGTCACAAAGGTCACAAAGGTGCGTAAGATGGAAACGAATGGTGCGTGGGTCATAAATTAGAGTGTCGAAGCAGGGGGCGGAGCATCGCGGCAACCCGCCGAGCATCTCTCACCTGCGGCCAATCACAGCCCAGGTATTCTGGTCGCCAATTTAAGTTCCCAGATCACGAGGTGCTGTCGCTAAATTTGAGTTCCCAGTTCCTACGAGGCGACTGTTCGTGAAGTGGCATTGTTCGCAAAAGTCAGTGCTGTTCCAAAAACTTTTCCTCCTTTGTTTTGAATAGCGTCACACTAACCTAGCATGGCATAAATACTCTCATATATTCAATTAAATCTAATTTCAAACATTTCTCAGTGATCCAAAAAAGCACTGTGAACAATTTACGCTATTGACGATTATGTACATCGCAGATCATGTTTCTATTTCAATTCTCCCCACACTAACACTAAGAAACCTTCAAAATAAATCGAACGGCTAAGACAAGACGACTTCTTGATTCTTCAGTTAACAAGAATCGGGCATCCGAAGACCGACACACCACATTCACAGGCAAAAAGAAACACTGTCATTCAATTGTCCCAAAGAGTAGGTGAGTAACTCCGGCCTGCCAATGTCTAGCTTGTAACGCGTTACAACAAGACACGAGTGCGCATGCGCACAACACATACAACACACAACACATCCAACACATAAAACACACAACACGCACAACACATACAACACATACAGCACGTACAACACACACAACACGTAAAACACACACAACGCGTCACACAGTACCGGAGCCACGTGCACACCTCCATCAAAGGCATTAATATTCACTTCTTCAATGACTAGGTGAGGACTTTAGTTTTTTACGCGCAAGTAGAGGACATATGTATGAAAACAAAATATCACATGTGAAGTTGTCGATGATATCAAGCGGAATGAGACGCCGTAGTGGCCTTACTATGACATTACAATGGCCACAATATCAGCAATACAATGTCCACCATACAGGCATCACAATGGCCACAATACCATCACCACAATGGCCACAATACCATCACCACAATAGCCACAATACCATCACCACAATGGCCACAATAGGATCTCTCACTTTCGCCATCACGCGGCCTGGTTGCAGCGGTGCTCGCGCTTCCTTAATATTGCACTTCCTGTAGTTAACGCAGCGCTGCCGCTCTATTCGAGAGCTCTAAATCTGTGAAATCCAGTCTTAATCCCCCTTCCTTCCCCCCTTATTCCCCTTCCACGTTTCACAGCCCCTCCCCCCCCCCCTGCGGCACGAAGGGCTTTCACAAAGACATCACACTGGGCTGAGGGCGATAAGAAGTCCGACTCGTTAAGCTCCTGAGAAAAGAAAGCGTTAGGTACCGGCACCATTCAGTTGCACAAAGAGATCTCTAAGCCTGACCCCGCTATTTAATATGAGCTTCTTTTATGTCACTTTCGGTTCAATTAGGATAAGTATGTATGTGCGTTAGTATTAAGCTTTAATTGGTACCCTGTAGTTATGATAGGTTAATTATGGGTGATCTTTTTTGTATCGGTACGACATAGTTCATTTCAAAGCATTCCTTTTCTTCAAATGACGACATGGCGATAATGCCTCCTTAACAAATTCACTTCTAAACATCAGCTTAATGGGCAAACTTATTTCACTTTTTTCACAAATCGTTGACCTCTGATTTAATTTCGCTTCATCCTCATTTCTCATTGACCTGTTAAACCCTGCGCACATTTAACTTCATTGTCATACTTAAGGTCTATCTTCATCCCGAGGTCTTTCTTCCAATTAGATATCAACGTTCTTAAATTTCAGCTCTAGTTCGTTTTTCCTTCTTTTTAGACACAATTAATTCTTTAATCTCGTTTTAGAATGTCGTCGGTTTTTCGTCCTCTATTATTCACAAAGATGTAGTTTCTTCTCCAACTTTTCAACTTTTCGAAACGTGAAAATAAGAAGATAATTACTGATCATTTCTACTAAAAGAACACTTAGTTTTTAAAATTCTACAACTGTCATTCTTTAAAAGGCAACGTTTTGCTACAGACTGACAGTTATAGAATTTCAACAGTTGAGCGTTCTTTTAGTAAAAATGTTAAGTGATTATCTTAGTATTATAACAACTGTAGAACTAGAATAGATATAGTTTATTACGAGAGATCCTCCTTCCTTGTTTCCATCACTTAACAGCTTCACGCCTGCAACGCCAAACTTTTTGTATGAAACCGCCGGTAAAAATCAATGACTGAATCTGTTTCGAAAGCGGTGGGTTCAATACGAACTTACTATTGAAGAGAAGATTAATTTATACCTTCATACTATTAGAGCAAGGATTAATAAAAATTGATGACCCCTTCATTTTCAAATGGGGATCAACATCTAGAACATTAATATGTTGAACACATTTTTTTGAAACCAGATCCTCGTAGTGAAAACAGAGCGTATGTAACTCATTACACCCTGAACTTAGAACGCACGACTTACGCTCATTTCAAAGACATAGCTGTGTCACTGCTGGCAAGTGTGGCTCACGTTAAAAAAATTGGAATTCAAACACGAACAATTTCAACCAATCGGAATTTAAATCAGAGACCCAATTCTGAACTTGATGTACATGGATAAAGGTCTCCTCTCTATCCTTCACATGTACTTCCCACAGAAGGTTTGTTATGAAAAAAAGGATGTTAACACTTTGAGTGCGGCGGGTAAAATTGAAGTTCTATGTTCAACTCAAAGTTTAAAATCAATAGTAGTACTCAATGCAGAAAATAGCAAACATCAACTGGATCGGGCTTTCATTTAGTTTCGATTAAGTACATATTTGTGGAAACTGAGTTTGTGGCTACTGGTCGGTTAGCAGCATTATGAAAATTCCCTCCGTGTACCACCGGTAGCGCACGTCGCAGTCAGTGTTAAATCTGCTTCAATGAATCTGCTGGTAATCTGCACAAAGAAAGTCGCAGGTTGCCAGCCATCGCAATTCTTTCAGTCGCTTTGAAAAGTCAGTTTTCTTAGGGCAACAGTGTGAAGACGTTGCGTATAAATAAGTTTTTCACAAATTACCTAGATTTTTAATAACTTTTTAAGTGATTGATTGGTGGAACGCTGCAGCACCAGAAGGAACTTTACTATACCACCTACCGGCGGATCGCGTATCGCAATCAGCGTGACGAAAACATCGTACGTTTCAGGATAGATCCCATGTGTCTACCGCTGATGGCATTTATCCCAAAAGGCGCAAATTGCAACGTCTGTAAGACAGACATCTATTACGTTTATAATGAGTCTCTATTCCACCCCCTTTATTTGAAATAAGAAAGAAGGCGAAATGAAAGTAAGGCCGTGAGAAATAAAAAAATTCAATCTCCCGAGAGTTGCTGTGGCCGAGCTCGTATCACAGATACGCTCATCACACACTGCAGGCTGGCTTCGGACAGACAGACGGGACGTGGCTCTTATTTTAGTATAGATTAGTTGAAGCATGAAGCGCCTTTTGTAAAGTCCTATTCGCTCTTCTGTATATCCGTTCACGTCACTACATCATTACCACGTTAACTGCGGCGGGTCAAACTTAAATTCAACATAAACAACTCAAATTAGAGTT
This sequence comes from Platorchestia sp. MABIK, assembly GCA_014220935.1. Lineage (NCBI taxonomy): Eukaryota > Metazoa > Arthropoda > Malacostraca > Amphipoda > Talitridae > Platorchestia > Platorchestia sp. MABIK. Next base: position 40,271 of record JACJUY010006929.1, read on the forward strand.
TTAATGGTCGTTTTGAAAATGAACGACCATTAAATAGATAGTGCTGTCATTTAGTTTTCATTAAGTACATATTTATAACAATTGAATTAGAGACTGCAGGCCGGTCAGCAGCATTAGGAAAATCTCCTCAGTGACCACCGGTGGGTCCCTTCGTAGGAAATGTGTCAGAGTAGAAAACCAATCGTAAATGATCCTGGACGAATACACACAATTGTATGACACAACCTTACATAGACTAATACATAGACTATACAGACTAATCCGCATAATTGTAAGACACAACCTTATTCCAATATGTGATACTAGGCCTACGATAGTAACACTTGGGTATTACTCACCACATAAGCGAAGCATGCCGCGCAAAGGCCTCAGAAAGACTAACGCTCAACGTACCTGTAACAAAATAACATCTATTAAAACAAAGGCAAAGAAACGCAAGCAAAATTTGAGAATTTAACAGATAATCCGAAATTGAGCGCGCCTCAGTTACACCGATCAGGCGTAACTGATGGCCTGCGCAAGTCTCCTCACATTGGTGGTCACTGGCGCACACACGCACACTCTCACACACGCACACTCTCACACACCCACACACACAGACACACACACGCACACACACACACTGCCGTCACGGTTACGGCTTCAGGGAACACATCAAAGAGAAGAATGAAATAATGAGGAAAAATTAAAAGTAAAGGGAGGTTTGATCTTAATGAAATTGACACAAGATTCAAATATCGTATAGTTGACGACAGAGCGCGATAACGGATATACAATATCCTCCGGTCACCCCTGTGTCAATTTCTACACGAGGGTTGAGTGGGGAGTTTCGGGGGACTTCTTTCCCTACACGCCATCACACACGTACGTACGTACGTGCTAGAATGAGCACTTTTATTGCGTACGGTATCCAAGTTACGGGGCACGCATTGTTTGACGCGCGACGGACACCACAAAAAAATGATAAAATAAAAATTGATTTTTTTTATTTTGTGTACCACGAATGATGCGGAGCACAATATTAAAAGAATGATGTCTTAGAAACGCACTTGAATACTTTTAGTTTACTACACTTGTAGAGATATACGCTCATTTTGCTTTGAAGAGAAATGTTGTCATAAAAAAGAATACTTTGTGGTTTTGACGTGAATTGTGAAGTTGCCAGTTTTCATTCCAACTAGTGCACACGGTCCGTCAAAAAATGACAGGATTAGATATCGGACCAACTGAGCTTTAACATGGCTTTCCCATGATTTGCCAAGCTATTCTATGACTTCTTATACTTTGCTAAGTCTCAATTGCTGATATTCTATACAGGCTAATCTAACCTACCAACACACGTGATGTTCATTCCCCCTCTGAATCTGCCGGATTAATAGCACGGTTGTGGAAAAAAAGGTAGGGTCAAACCAGTCTTTTTTTCGACGACTGTGTTAGTTTGCTGACGTCACGGCAACAAACCAATAACAGCGCTCATATTGCATCTTGTAGCACTGCTACCCCCATATCTGGTTACTCTATTGGTCTAACGACATTGCGTTTTGGTGACGTCATAAAGTTTGTTTGAAACAAAGCCGTTCAATTGGCAAGCCGAACAAGAGGCGGTGTATTTTCCCATAGAAATGACCCTGCCTTGTTTCCTCTGCCGTGGTTAATACACCAAAAATTGTGGAGTTCATGAAGCTTGTATCACAGATACGCTCATCACCCACTGTAGGCTGGTGGGTGTGACACGGACGGACGGACGCGGCTCTTATTACAGTGTAGATGTACGAGTTACTCATCAAAAGGATATTAAAGCGGTTTCAAAGCCAGAAATTTATGCTAACTAAAGAAGTGATGATAGCTGCTGTAGATCACGGCCCATGCAGGTCCCTTTGCATACATCACATCCAATTGTTTCACTCTCTTAAACATGCCCTCAATGCGTGTACAGGAATTTTCCGAAAATATGTCAAAATGGGTAAGATGCAAATCTAGTAACCCCGTAGTTTAAAAAAGCATTCAAAGCATTGAAAAAAAAAACAAATACAAATCCAAAAAAGTACATCGTAATTCTGATTCATAACAAGTGTAATAACCACGAAAGTAAAAAACATTCAAAGCATTAAAACACATACATCGAAAATGTAGTACGTACACGTAAGTAGAACAATAAAAACCCAAAACACACATACACCAAAACATACACCAAACCTCATAAAAACACAAACACCAAAATTAAAATATTCACACGTAAGCACAACAATAAAAACCCTAAAACATTTGAATCGAAAATCCACTACGTACACGCAAGCAAAGCGATAAAAACCTCAAAACACACGAATCGCCAATCCAACACGCACATGGCGCCTCCACGGAGTTGAGGACAAAGCCAAAAATCCGTGGCGTATAACTTCTCAGGAGTTAATCCAGCGCTCGCTCGCCTCACACGAGCTGGACGGAGTTTTGCGTGCGTGCTGCATCAGGAATGAGGGTTCGATGAGCGCTTGTCTCTCTTCTGCACCAATTTAACGGCGCAAAAAGCGGCCGGAGATCAAAGCAACTTCGCAGACGCCATCATGTCCAAATTACTGCATCGAGCTCCAGCTCGACTCTTCTATTTAGTCTCTGTGTTGCAGTAGCTACTGAAGTTTGACTCTCTGTGTTGCAGTTGCTACTGAAGTTTGACTCTCTGTGTTGCAGTAGCCACTGAAGTTTGGCTCTCTGTGTTGCAGTTGCTACTGAAGTTTGACTCTCTGTGTTGCAGTAGCTACTGAAGTTTGACTCTCTGTGTTGCAGTAGCTACTGAAGTTTGACTCTCTGTGTTGCAGTAGCTACTGAAGTTTGACTCTCTGTGTTGCAGTAGCTACTGAAGTTTGGCTCTCTGTGTTGCAGTAGCCCCAGTGTTGCCATCTAACCATCACCAGATGCACCACAAGTACCTACCGTAATGACACTCCAATCACCCTGGGAGCCAATGAGACCAACAACATCGCAATGTCCCCTTTTTATTCAGGCGCCGCCATTCAGTAATGTCTGATCACACAGTGGGGAAATTTTCACACATACACATTCCAGCGAAGGAATATTTAATCTATTCCAGCGAAGGATTTAATAAATATGTTCAAGAAAAGAAGTATTTAATCTATTCTGCTGAAGTATTTTATATACATATTCCAGTAACAAGGGCATTTCATCTATTCCAACGACGAAGGAGAATTTTCATATATTCCAGCAAAGTATTTTACATTCCAGATAACGCGTATTTAACCTGAACATATTGATCTTTTTCCAGTACAGAAAATCCAGTCGCGTCTCCTTCCAATGGGGAGCATGCAAGTCCCCTCGAGCAGAGGGCAGGCACTTGAGGAAGAGAGGGGAGGAGTGAGGGGAAGCTGAACAACTTGGGGAAGAAGCAATAGTCAAAAGGGCTTCCCCAATGTGGCCCCCATACTGAGCACACAGTCTAACTTTTTCGTCTGGGCATGTATGATTTTAGCCGCCCAAGTAGGGCTCTTGCATTGGGCGGCTAAAATTATACATGCAACGGCGAAAAAGTTCAGTCGCCTCCTGCAACTGTGAAGCTGTTGAAAGTTCATAAAGTTCACGGGAAATTTGAAAAATTTTTGATATAAATGGGACCAGAGCGTTGGCTCTTGGATCACATGCTCTAACTAAGAAGGCGCTAATAGATTATCACTGAACAATACATGAAAAAATGAACTGTCTTTGAGTGAAGGAAAGTGAAACCAACTGTTGTGGAGCAAAAGAAACTGGTCCATTGGCTATCCGGGGACTGGAATAGTCTCGAATAGTGTGGTAATCTAAACTAAACTGTTCTAATAGCAGCATAAAGTACAAAACCATTGTATTTAAATAACTCAGTGAATAACTGTGATTGCCCTGGAAGCTTTTTTCTCATCCGACAGCTGATGGGGCAATTAAAAATCTGCCATTAGTCGGATCTTCGTGTGAAATTGTGGATGATTCTTTGTTCCCGGATTTCATCCTTCTTCTTACAGCTTAGAGCAACCTTGCATGTAATTGTCAGTACATCAATATTTTCGGTAACATCTATGAGTTCTTAACCCAATAAATAGACCAATGGGATTTGGGTAAATTATTTCAGCCAGCCTCTACGCAATTTTCATTTGCTTCTTCTCAGTTCTCCGTTACACACGATCTTACAATTAGCCCAACAATGCTCACTCGCAGCACTTGCTTGAGAATTAGGCGTGAGGTCTACTGCCATACATCGTCCATCCAGGTGCAGTTTGAGATGTGCAAATTAGGTGTTGATAGCAAAATTAAATCTATTAAAATAAGCTAAATCCAAAAGTAACCTAACCTCACGCTACAGTACTAGCTAGAGGTAGATCTCACGCTATGGTGGGGTAAACCTCACGCTATAGCAGCACCGTGTGATGCCACATCCCGACCGCATCACCTGATGCAACTTGGCCCCCCAAAAAAATGAAAAATTTGCAGTAGAAGAGGGTGAGGTAACTTAAGCACACAAAGGATGCTTCATTCCATTCAAGCCTGATACATATCATCTCGTACATTGGTTTTTCAAATGCCGTTTAACTAACACAAGCAATGACGGTTACCCCCGGTCAAGCCGGTACCCATTTCTGACACCTGGGTAGAGTGGGGAATTGCGGCTGTGTTCTCCCTCTCCCAACGGAGAGCAACACCGGATGGCAGTGCCGGGATTCAAACTGCCGACACTTTCCCGTGAAGGGCCCACTCTCCCCACTCGGCCACGGTGACCCCACACAAAGACAACGGAGCGGAACTTGGCTCGTGAAGAGACTCCATCGGTACGTACACCTCAAAAAGATCTCTCCGCCAATCACCAAATGAGTTGCCATTGAAAAGAACGCGCGTCCATTGCTTCCCCCCTCAAAGAACTTCTTGTCATCAAAGGTCAACGCTTTCCTCAAGACTTTTTCTCTGGAAAAACGCTAAGGAAAGCAGGCGGGCGGGGCTTGCTTCAGCACTGCACCCAGTTGCTGGATAGAGCCAACGCATTGTGACTTAGCGTCGTACCTTAAAGATTCGCTCTCCTAATGGTACAAATAAATTTTTGCACTAAATTTCTCCTTCCAGAGCTCATAGTGACGTGGACCTAATCAGATCCACGTCTCAACAGATCCACGTCTCAACAGATCCACGTCTCAACAGATCCACGTCTCAACAGATCCACGTCTCAACAGATCCACGTCTCAACAGATCCACGTCTCAACAGATCCACGTCTCAACAGAGCTCATAATGACGGGGATTCGTGCTCATTATTCACTAGCTTATTCCCGGTTTCACGCGACACGAGTTAGATCAGCACTCGATAGAGTCATGGACCTGTCAATCAGACAAAAAAAGCGCCAACTCTCGAAATTTCAATTTTTATTTTTTAACAGATTTGCGTTCTCTTAGAAGCAAGACACCCTCTAAACTATCAGTTGCTGTTCTGTTGTGGTGGTAGGAGGTGCAATTCGCGTAATAAAAAACTCCAACTCCATAAAACTTCATAAAAAACTCCATAAAAAGAGCTCTCCTGAAAAATCTTCTGAAATAGGCTTGACGCATTTTATGTCTGATGAACAGAACTATGTCTAACCACCTTTGAACTAAAGTCCCTCGACTATACCAACTACCGGAGGCCATGTCTGACACAGGCGTTTTCAAAGAGCAGGTCGAGTTCGTCCTCACGACCTGAGACGAGACCACACGAGCCTTATTAAAGGATGTCTCATTCCAATCAAGCTTGATACACATCATCTTGTACATTCGTTTTTCTATTGCCTCATAACTAACACCAGGACGCAATGACGGTGACCCCCGGTCAAGCCGGTACCCATTTCTGACACCTGGGTAGAGTGGGGAATTGTGGCTGAGTTCTCCCTTTTCCCAACAGGGAGAAACACCAGGCGGCACTGTCGGGATTCGAACTGCCGACACTTCCCGTGAAGGGCACGCGCTCTCAACCACTCGGCCACGGTGACCAACTGGAAGACATCGGCTACAGTCATCAGCACTGGACCTCAAGCCGTGAACGCTGATCCTCCTACCTAGGACTTTATTTTCTTGTGCTCCTCCAGCCCATGACTTTATAATTGCGACTCCTCCAACCCAGGACTTTAAATTCGCATGCTCCTCCAACCCAGGACATTATATTCGCGATGCCTCCAACCCAAGAACTTTATATTCGCGACTCCTCCGACCCAGGACTTTATATTCGCGTGCTCTGTTTTTCCCAGGCCCAAAAGGCTTCCATCATTCGCGCTGAGCCGCTGCCTTTTACGCACTTATTTTTACGGCGCTTTTTGCGCATTAGCGCGATGGTCGAAGTGATTTATTTTAAGCGGACCTTGTAAAGAGTTTGTGGCGGCGGTGTCGGCGGTGGTGGCGGTGTCGGCGGTGGTGGCGGTGTCGG
>JACJUY010006930.1:21933-38451 GCA_014220935.1 Platorchestia sp. MABIK
AACCAGGTGTTTGAACCAGAAAAACCAGCAGACCAGGTGTGTGAACAAGGAAAATCAGCAGACCAGGTGTGTGAACCAGGAAAACCAGCAAACCAGGTGTGTGAACCAGGAAAACCAGCAGACCAGGTGTGTGAACAAGGAAAATCAGCAGACCAGGTGTGTGAATCAGGAAAACCAGCAGACCAGGTGTGTGAACCAGGAAAACCAGCAGACCCGCTGTGTAGACAATGAGAACCTGCAGACCCGGTGTGTAGACAATGAGAACCAGCAGACCAGGTGTGTAGACAATGAGAACCAGCAGACCAGGTGTGTAGACAATGAGAACCTGCAGACCCAGTGTGTAGACAATGAGAACCTGCAGACCAGGTGTGTAGACAATGAGAACCTGCAGACCAGAGAATTTTCCAAAACTTTCGGAAAAAAACGTAAAGGGACCGGGTGTGGGGACCTGGTGTGTAGACCCGGTGTATAGACCGGGTGTGTACATTGTGTACCGAATGAAAATGTAAAGCCTTCATTTGGCATGAAGGTATTGAATTGGTCTAAATCGGTTGTCTAAATTGATAAACGTGCAATAAAGATTTTCTGAACTATTAGCTCATTGATAGTTCCTTTATTGCTGATACCGTTGACTTATTTAGTTAAATGTTTCAATTTAGTAATGTTGTGAGCGTAACATTTCTCAGTTGTGATCCAATCGATCGTCTCGCAATTGACAGGGTGGTGAAGGGCAGCCAGTCGCCGTGGTTCAATCAGCTCTTCTTCTTCAACGCAGAGTGCCTTCCCAGTCAGCTTATGGAGAGTTTCTTGGAGTTCAAAGTAAGATGTGAAAGTTTGTTCACGGCACTGCGACAGATGGTATTTGGTGCGGGAACATGTTCGTGAGGAAATTGCTCGGTTGTTTGTCCTAATGATCGAATTGTATTTGTGGTGGATGAATTCATGTGCATTTTTAGTTTTTTATGTTTGCAGTTATGCAACTGTGCATTTGCACTTGAAATGCATTAATGAAAAAAAAACGGTTTATTTCCAATGAAGAGGATACAAAAAGATTTGAGTCGCCTATTCATTTGCGATGGAATTGAGCAACTTCTATGAACGTGTTCGTTACATGCCAGTGGCAAGGAAGAATTGCAGTGTTCCAAAAAGTTAGACAAATGATGAGTTTATTATCAAAACGTCTGTATCACTTAGCAATAACATTCCCTTTAAACTACTGTTGTTAAAACCGTAAGATTTCTTTTGATTTATTTGCATCGCGCTTTTTTGTAGCAAAAACGTACAGAAAATGTAATGCCTTCATTTGGCATGAAGGTTTGGAGAAACATGCAATAAAATATGCGCTTGGTTACAAACTTGTTTTGGACCCTTGGGCCAGAAAGAAATTTATTAGAGGAAAAAACTATTTTACGATGTTTCTGTGTTCCATCTTCTTCAAACTAAATAATGTTGTAATTTTTTTAAAACAATGGACGAACATTTCGCCTTTAACTCGCGAACTGAATGGTTGTTCAACTACAGAGAACATTTGCATGCGTCGACCCACTGAATAGTTTGTTCCAGGTTGTGGCGGTGTGAGCTCTATCGAACGAGCTGTTTGAACGAAACTTTTTGGACACTAAAGAATACTAAATGCTTTCAGTAATTTTTTTAGAATTTTATGCTTCTTTTGATTCACTGTAAGCTCAGAGCAGTACAAAGTGAAAAATTCAACAACGCTCTGCGTAATTTGAACGGCTGAATACGATGTGCTGACAACTCGTTTACTCATCAATGTTTGATGAATATAATTGACGAGGACGTGCCGAATAACTCTTTTCAAATCTCTTAGCACTTTTCAAGGTCAAGAACATGTGAGGATTTATTTCGTATGTTTTATTAGCAGTAATGTGACCATATGAGAATTTGCAACGTAATTTTTATTAGAAGTAATGATCTTATTCTGATATCTTTCTTGTATCAGGTGTGCAACTCGACGCTGCTTCGCTCTAGCACCATCGTTGGATCATTCAAGGTACAATTTGTGTTCCTGATATCATCCTAAACATTTTTTCACAATTTTTCCAATGTTGATGTCAATCATTTGAATTACAATTGCTGAAACTTTCGATCTTAAAAACGCCGTAGGGTATTTTAAAGTGTTCCCCGACCCGTTACGCTTACTATCATTTTGTCATGTTTCTAACTTCGACACTTGGAATAACCGCAAGACGTTGTATTTTTCTGTACGAGTAATCTAGTTGCGTAAAATTTTTTTCATTTGAGAAGAGCTGTCGTTTTGAGCACAGTACAGCGTGTCTCACGGTACAGCGGCAAAAACAAATAAACTTTATGTATGAACTGTTAGGACATTTTCTCTCCCACGTGTGATGTGTTGCGCTCTATGTACCGGCGTGTGTGCAGTGTGAACTGGGACTCGTGTACGACCAGCCCTTCCACTCCCTGCTCAACCGCTGGCTGGTACTCACACACCCTGAGGAAGACACCCCCACCGTCCAGGGTGAGTCTGCATCACGGTAGAAGAAACAAGGTAGGGTCAAACCAGTTTATTTTCGTCGACCGTGTGACAATGTTGATGTCAAGGCAACGAACCAATAGCAGCGCTCATATTGCATCTGGCAACACTGCTAGCACCAAATGTGGTGCCACTATTGGCCTAACGACATGTCGCAATGGTGACGTCACAAAGTTTGTTTGAAATAAAGCCGTTTTATTGGCTAGCCGAACAATAGGAGTATTTTTCCTCATAGAAATGACTCTATCTAGTTTCCTCTGCCCAGGCTACCTGAAGGTGAGCGTGGCGGTGCTGGGGCCCGGCCAGAGCTGCCCCGAGATGCCCGTGTCGCAGTCCGACGCTGACGACGTCGAGGCCAACCTGCTGTGGGCCGTCGGCGTGCACCTCCAGCCCGCGGCCTTCGCCCTCGACGTCTTCTGCGCCCACGACCTCCCACGCAGTGCGTCTTGGTGCCATCAGCGCCCTTTGTGTGCTCTCATGACATTCTAGGGCAGTGTTATTCACTAATTTTTGCAAGAGAGCCACTTCGGTTACACGCATTGATTGAGAGAGCCGCAGCTACTGCAAGTTGCGTATGTTATATAAATTATATATTAGTTAATTAATTTAAATATTTTTTAAGAGCCGTGAATTGAGTCATGGCGAGCCGCGCAATGAATACAACTGTAATCTAGGGGCACCTGCTTCCTTGTCACTGTCACTTGATTCGCTGGTACAGTTTATGAAGGAACTGCTTGATCTTTAATGAGAAATTTCTTTCATGTAATGAAATCGTGATCAAAATATGGTTATTCATTTACAAGCTAGAATTTTTTTAAAAAGAACATCAGCAAGCATATTCATAATTGAATGGGTGTCACATGAGGAGAGAAGTTATCAACCCCGGTTGTAGTAACTCGGACCCGAAAACCATGCACGTCATTTTAAATAAGTTTTCCGGATTTCAAAACCAGCGGTATTGTACTGAAAATGTTACCCTTTCTTCGCCTCCCAGGACGTTTTCTGAAATAAAATTTTAGGATTTCAAAACCAGTGTGATTGTGTTTAAAATTTGACCCCCTTTTTCGCCTCGCAGTACGTTTTTTGAATGAATTTTTGGGATTTCAAAACCAGCCATATTGTACTTAAAATATGTTACCCCTAGTTCGCCTCTGGAAAAAATTGTCGAGATTTCAAAGCAAGCGATATTGTACTAAAAATGTTACCCCTTTCGCCTCGCAGTACATTTTCTGAAATAAATTTTCTTTCTTTGAAAACCAGCGATATTGGGCTTAAAATGTTACCCCTGGTTCACCCCGCAGTGGACTCAGGCACAATGCAGACCCTGAAGGAGGTACTGGGCATCGGCAAGGCGTCCAAGGAGCTCGTAGACCCGTACGTGGTGGGGAGCTACGCAGGGCGCGAGGTGCAGACCAAGGTCCTCTACTGCAACGACAACCCCGAGTTCCGGCAGACCATCAGACTCGGGTTCCTCTTCCCCTCCATGTGCAACACTCTGCGTCTCACGCTTATGGACTGGTGAGGAGCTCTGCGTAACGCTTTGACAGCAATTGTTGACTTCTTTTTGTTGAAATTAAAGGTTTTTTTTGTTAAGGACCACCATTTTTTCGGTTTACTGCTGTCCTCTTTTTCAGAACATTCCACTTTCTTCTTCAAATTTCATTTTATTCTATAAACTTCTTTCTCAACCTACTGTTGCTATGCCCCTCCTGCAGAGATTCTGCATTCCCGTAGCTCCATACTGAATGGTGCCTTCCTCCTTGCTCTCTTCGATACGCTTCTTTTTTTTGTAGCTTTTAAGAAGGCTTAAACTAACATATAATCTAATCTTTATGATTATTACTATTATTATTACCATGATTGCTATTGTATTATTATTATTTTATTACTTGCTAACACTCGCTTGTGCGCCTGCCTCCCCAGGGACAGAGTCGGCAATGACGACATCATCGGGACGGCCGTTATCCCTGTGAACGCCATCTCGGCTGCTGGCGAGGACGGTATGGAGTGCATAAAGCTATCGTTAACACTTTAATGTCAGCATTTCTCAACGCATATAATCGTTATTATAACCACCATCATTAGAGTTGCTCTAGCATCAGGTAGGGACCGACATTACTAGATTGTAGTTCTAATGGCTCACAACTGCATGGCTTAGTTCTAATTATCTATGCATTTCGTTGAGGTGTAGAACTCAGTGTCAAAACTTTATACCTCTTCAGATGTGATGCGCGTTGTTAGACGTTAACACGCTTAAATATGTTGAGGATTTATTCTAGGGTTGTCAGTGTTAGGAAGAATTTGAGACCTTTATACAAAATTTCAAACTATTAACCAAAATATAATGTAATGAAATGGACAGGCTGCTCAACAGATGCCTGACGACAATGAATTTATTCGCCTGAACCCTAATGAGCTCGAGATACTTATACTACATGCTATCCATTCATTGCGCGAGGCAGGCTTCCTGCCGACGTTCGGACCTTCGTACGTGAACTTCTACGGAGCGCAACGGGAGTGGGAGCTGTGGCAGTCTTCCGCTAGTGAGGCGCGCAATGAGGGGGTCGAGGAGGGAGTGGCATTCCGAGGGCGAGTGTTGGTGTCACTCCACACACAAGTGGGCGCCTACCCCTCCTCGCCCCTCACCAACATCTCCGTCGAGGACTTCGAGAAAGTCAGGGTGAGACGTTGATTCTCATCAAACGTCCCTGTGGTTTACACTTTGACTGCAATTGGTTAAATTTAAGTTCTAAATGCGACTCAGATTTCAAGTTAATTGGAGTAAGGGATTTTGAAAATAGTAAACATTTACTAAATCATGCCTTCATTGAGCTTTAGTTAAGTTTTGAGGAAAATTGAGTTTGTGACTACTGGTCGATCAATAGCACAATGAAAACTCCCATATTGACCAAAAATGGCTCAAGTCGCAGCCAAAGCGTCAACACCGTTATATAACCTGCACGTAAAAATGCCAAACATTACCGGGATAGTATTTTCATTTAATTTTTACTAAGTGTCTTTTTAAAATAAGTTTGTGACTACTGGTTGGTGACCAGCACAATGAAAATTCCCTCAAAGGCCATACATGGCTCAGGTCGCAGCCAAAGTGCAATACCCGATATATTAACTGCACCTGAATTCGACAGCGCCACCGCGCGACGCGCCAGTTCACAGTGCTGGCCCACCTCACCCACGTGTCGCTACTGACGGAGGCGAGCAAGCCGCTGCAGGTCGAGGTCTCCATCGGCCACTTCGGCAACAAGTTGGAGAACTCTCTTCTGCCCTCGCCCTCCACTACACACCCAGCCAACCCTGTCTTTGATGGCTGCAAGTGAGGATCCTGCTGCTTTTAGAGATGTGTTTCGGTATACGAGAGTGGGTGTCGTGGGCTATTTCACGCTAAGATAATTCAGTCAGATATTGCTATGGTATCGAGCACACGGTTGATCTAGCAGTAAGGAGGTGATATTGTACTATACTAAATGTCTACAAGTCAGTAGGATATTTTCACGCTCTTAAATACTTATGAAAGGCTGCAGCACCCTAATAATGATAGAACAGTGTTAATACCAAATCACGAAGTTGGTTTCAGTTTATCAGAGAAAAACACAAACATTAAGATTAATGAATCTTCTCTCGATTTTCAAAAACTTGGATGTGGTAGGTGAAAAAGTTGCACGATCTCATGCAAAGAAAAAATTTTGAGCCGAAATTTTCTTGTTTGTGAAGTTTTCATGCCTACCATCCTGAAAATCAAGGCTTAAATGTTAAGATTTATTTCCCCAGAGAACTTCAGTGCTCTTTTTAGACCAAGAACAAAGACGTGGTGAGCTATTATCGCTCGTTATCTGATTTAGAAGATCAATTACGATATCATTTACCATTTACACTCATTCATACTATGAAACATCAAATAATCCATAAAAGCTGAAAACAAATTTAAATAGAGTTTTTAATTAATTTCCACACCTGATGCATTAGTGAAATTGATGATGTATGAATTTAGCAGGCTATCTATCTCAAGAAAACCTCAAGCCCTCATTGATCTGCCACGTAAAGGTAGTTTGGAAACTTGAAGCTCCAGTTCCATCAACGGGTAAACATTGTCTTCACGAGGCTGAAAACTTTCGACATTTTCATGGGAAAATCGCACTACAAGCAAAAGTCGATGAGATCCAAATTTGGCATTATAATGTCAACACGATGACCATTTCAGGTACTACTACCTGGCGTGGGGGGATGCCGCGCCCTTGGTGTCGGTGCAGTGCGACTGGGAGGACATCAGTCACAGACTCCATGCTGCCAACGCCCTCTCCAACGCCGCCGCCGTCAGTGGCTTACAATGCTTATTGTTCTGTTCTAGAAGAAGTTTCTGCGATTTTTCCAATTGCTTTATTTCTGGAGTATTTCCTGTGTACGATAACGGGAGGAATTAACGTAAAGATAGAAGGAAGAATTAATGTGAAATATCGAGAAGAATTAAAGTTAAGATAGCAAGAAGAATAAACGTTAAGATAGCAGGAAGAATTAACGTTATGGTGACAAGTAGAATCATCGCATAAATGAATATGAGCTATTGGGTATGGGATTATTAATGAATAGTTTTCCGGAATATAAAATTACATGTCAAACTGACATGCAAGCAACTTTTTCGTGTCGTATAATCTATTTCAATTTTTATCAAAACCTGGTTGTTCTGTTACATCTTTCAAGTAGGAAATAGTCACACAAACTATTACACAAACTAAAAGTAGTAATTTAGCTTCCTACAAAATGTTTCCTTTTCTGCTTGGTTTTATATTTTGCTGAAATGTTCTCAAAAAAAAAAAAATGCTGCTCGAGAATGCCTTTCAGAGCAGTTTGAAAATTTCACTTCTTTCAAAGTTCACTCACGTTTTTTTCTGAAGAAGGAAGAACAGCGCGGGCTTTAAGTGCAAATCTCCAGGTTTTCGAATTTATTGACCGTAATTTACGCATACATTCTACAGCCAGACACTCGAGTTGCTACTGGCGGTGCTGGATGAATGTACTAATGTAGGTAGAAATGCTCAAGCGCTCCTCTTTTTCTATCTTCGTTTTTACTTTGAGGAGCCTATGAAGTTCAGCGTACCAATGCTTCAGTCAAGAGTGATAGCATTTTGTTACTGCTATTCGTTTGTTCCTGGAAAGCTCCCTTTAGATGTGGGATTTTTTTGCAGAATTGAACGTTAATAAACCGAGCATCAACAGCAAGTTACTCGAGCTATTTTAAAATGATGATTATATTTAAAAAAAGAAACCTGAAGATTCCTCACACATCGAACTGTTGTGTCACAAAATTTGCATGCTAAACTGAGCATCATTATTAATTGCATGTAAATTATACACAGGCACTGAAACGTGACATCGAGCATAAGCGAGTAACTCTAGCTGTGTTAAAATGGCAATTATACATGGAAATGAAGCACCTGGAAATTCTCTATACATCGACCTGCTGTATTACAAAAATCACATCTTAGCTACTAATTGCGCATTATTAATTTTTTCCATGTCAATTTTAATTAATTGCATGTAAATTCTACACAGGCACTGAAGCGTGACATCGAGAGCCTGAAGACCCAGATGCGCGGCAAGAAGACCCGAGATTACAAGCTGCTGGAGGTCATGGCGAAGGAGTGCCTGGAAAGAGCTATATCCCTCTGCAGGTCAGTTGGATGTCTCAATAACAATTGTAATTGTTATTGAGAACATTGTTATTGTTGGAAGTCGCTAATTGTTCTTGCAGTTGTTATTCAGTGAGTTTACGTGTTATTGAAATGTCAGACATAAGTGCTAAGTTTAATCTTTTAAATTTACTTTGTGATGTTTTAAATTTCACAAGCCGGTTTTAATTTTGGGTCTTCTGTTGTTCAGTAAATTGGAACGCATGACCAATCTGTTACTGATAAGAGATACGAAGATTGATATAGAAATAATTTTAAGACTGGTAACCCATAGATTTGAAAGTGGTGAAAATCTAAGAAACAGGTTGAAAGCTTGAAAAATAAAAAGTCCATGCCTGTTTTTAATCTTCTATCTCCATAATGGAGCTTAAACGGCCCCATATGTTACGAGTGTCCTTTAAATAATAATACACAATCGTTGTTCGCTTGGTTAGTTGGTGCTTATGTCTGTGACCACGGTAGATGAAACAAGGTAGGGTCACACCAGTCTTTTTTTCGTCGAACTTGTGACAATGCTGACGTCATGGCAACGGACTAATAGCAGCGCTCATGTTGCATCTGGCCACACTGCTAGCCCCAAATCTGGCACCACTACTGGCCCAACGACATGTCGCAGTGGTGGCGTCATGAAGTTTGTTTGAAATGAACCCGTTTTATTGGCTAGCCAATCAAGAAGAGGTGTATTTTCCCCATAAAATGATTACCTTGTTTCCTCTACCGTGTTGTGTCTGTGACGCTCATAAGTATGCTCAATGACCGTATCTGTGATACGAGTTTCACCAGTGCACAATCAAAAGAATATTTTAATCGTGGGTGCTATTGGGACGGACAAATTTGTTTGTTATCCACATTCAGAAGATTTGAGGAAAACATTGAAACAATCATTTTTGATGGGTTGAAGTAATGAAAAGTTCCTCACGGTGACCCAGCGCGCCACTGCCACTGCCGGACCCCATCCGGCACAGCGACACTTCTCTCGACGGCCACCTGCGCCACCGTCGCCAGCGCCACCTGGCAAAGCTGGTAGCCAGTTGCCAGACGGCGCTGCGCAGGCTGGAGACAGGTGGCGTGTTAGGGGGGACCGTCATCCAGGACGTGGGGGCCGCCACCGCCGTCCCTGCTGAGGAGGCGCTGACGGAGGCGCTGCAGGAGCTACAGGACACGTGTGACGCCCTCCTGCGGCTCGCAGAGGAGGTGTGTGTGGGGGGGAAGAGGGGGACTTGGTGAGGGACGTAGATGTTTGAAATTTTAACACAGTCCTAAATTTAACACCGAGTATATAAACTGTGTGAACTACAATTTACTGATATCTTATAATGCTACAAATCGGTGCAAGAAGTCGAATGTTGGTGTCTGATAATGAGATGCATCGCATCTTGGTGAGGGTCGTAGATTTTTGAAATTTCAACACTGAGACAATCATTTCAACAATGACTCCTAAAACGACGGGAAAAATAATTAAACTGCGTGCAACTTACTGACATCTAATACGTAATGTGATTTAACAATGCAATCAGTCTAATAATGGTGTCTGATATTGAGATGGATTGATGTGTGTGAGATAGATCGCATCTTGATGAGGCACGTAGATTTTTGAGATTTCAGCATCGAGTCTATGATTCAACGCTGTCTATAATCTTTTGAACAGCAACGTACTGACCTAATAGTGCGGTAAAACGGTGCGGTAAAAAAAATCTGAAAATACGATAAAATGGGGCCTATTTTAGTCTAATAACGAGACATATGGATGTGAGCACCCACAGTTCAGCATCCCAGACGAGTTCGTATTTTAGTCTTATAATGAGGCGGATCTTACTGATAATTATAAATTCGGTAAACAGGGTCTAGTTCAGGGTAATAATGAGGCGGATCTAATAATGGAATTGTTGGATGGACGTGAGCAGCCGCAGTCGAGCATCCCTGACGTGTTCGTGTGGCTGATTAGCGGGACGAAGCGGCTGGCGTACGTGCGGGTTCCCGCTCGGGACTTGCTGCATGCCAACGACCCCGCCTCCGCCGGCCGCCGCTCCGGTGTTTTTTGGTGCTATCCTGTCCTCTGCCCAGGTCAGTGTGTTTTCACACCTGAGTCCAACGTTTACCCGGGCATCTCTGATTTTAACAACCCGTGTATAGCAATGGACTCTTAGATTAAAATGCAGAATTAGTTTTCATCAGAAATTTCCTGCCTTTTGTGACAATAATTTTATAATTTATTTTCGCGTGTAATTGTTCCTCTTCTTAATGTTAGATTAATGTTCTGCTCCTCAATACTTAGATAGGATATGTGAACAAAAATTTGTATGTTGCGCTCATACTACCTCTCTTGAAGATATGGGTTATAATGAAAAACACTATTATTTTTGGAACAGTGGTTATGTACAAAAATTGAAAAAAGGATGCAGCAAATAAGAATAGTGGTGGTGGGAGTGCCGGGGAAATTTCGAGTTTGTGATAGTGAATAGATACAGCCATTAATTAATTTTCAGAGTAACAAGACTTAGTTACTACGGAAGCGCTGGCACGGGGAAAATGGCGAGTTTTTGACAGTGAATAGATACAATCTCTAATCAATTATCAAAGAGAGAAGACTTAATTACTACGGGAGAGCAGGTACGAGAGAAATGGCTGGGCTGGTGCGCATGTCGCTGTGGTTGGGCCGCGCTGACGAGGTGCGCCAGTGGTGGTCTGCCAGACCGGACCTGCAGCTCACCGTCTACGCCGAGACCTACGAGAACCAGGTCACCTCCGTCGGGTCCGGCAAGTGGACCAACAAGGGGCCTCTCATGAACCGGCCGCCCTTCTCAGATGCCGACGGTCTCGTCGCCCTCAAGAAAGACGCCATAGCTTGCCCTGAGGGCTGGCAATTCCAAGGGGACTGGTTTATTGCCCCCGACCCGAGGTGGGTTAGTTGCTCTCTGTTCATGTCTCGAGTTATGACGATTATTAAACAATTTAAACTATTCAAATAATTTAACCAATTTAAATAATTATTATTGAATAGCGCCATGTTTTTGAGCATCGTGAATCATTCGAATATACATAAGCCGACTGAGTTCCAATTCATACGACGTTTCCAACGTATTAGTTTAGTGCTGAATTATGAAACATATGCGTACTTCACGTGGTATTTAGAGCAATTCTGTAAAGGTTTGAACTGGAATTTACGACGATGCCGAATGTAAAGGAAAATCCTGATATTTGCAGTAATTTTGAGTTCACATTCTAAGTCGCGCTTCTAATTCTAACTCTAAGTTCACACTTAAGTAATAGTTCACTCTGAAACACCGACCAAATATCTTAACTAAAATTAACTAAAACGCTGAAAAGTAACTAAACTGAACTAAACAACCAAAAAAATGACAAATAACGCATTAACGTTATTGCGATTTCAAATTCCAGGGCGTTCACTGAAAAAAATACGTTCAGTCTGTACCTGCGTTTAGCCGCAGGAAAGGACTGTGTAGTGGGAGCGTGCTGTCACCACGCTCATTTATAGCAACCAATTGGTCAATACCAAACTAAGCGAAGGTCTTTTAATACATCTGCTCTTACGGACGCTTGAAGTTACTAATGAAAGCTCGGATGTTTTATATTTTTTGTTAAATTAAGTTTTCCCATCGTGAAGTTTTCCTCTTTTTACTTTGGTCTCCTTTGCTTTGTGCTCATCAGATAAATGTATGTGTGTATGTATACAATGATCAGTGCGTGGCGTAGGTATTGGTCGAAAAGTAAGTTTAGCAGATAACCAATGCAGGTAAAATTTAAAAAAATGAAACAAACGTCTTCATTTTCTTTTTTTAAATGATAAAGAAATTTATTTATCATTTTGTTATTCTTTCATCCTCAAATGAAAACTCTTTAACGGTTTCACACTTTCATTCACGCAACTATCAAACGAACCCAAACTCCACAACATACTTGATGCAAGCAGTATAATCCATTTAATGAGCTACATTGCCATAAAACCATCTGGTGCATAAATAGGGTAAATTTGAACTCGTAACTCTTTAGAGGACATTTAATTCTGTATCTTGTCCGAGAGCTGTTCTTGGACAAGAGCAGTAGAAGAAAATTCCCTCGTCGGGAAACAATACCTCACATGCTACGCAGCCCTGCAAGCAATCATAAGACAGTTAACACTTTGACTGCGGCAGATTGAACTGAAGTTTAATATTTAACTCAAATTTAAATTCTATTGTTTTAAGTAGGGCTGAAAAAATAAAACGCTAACTGGATCGTACCTTCATTTTATTTTGATTTAGTATTTATGGAAATGAAGATTGTGATTACTGGTCGGTGAGCAGCATTATGAAAACTCTCCCAGTGACCACCGGTGGCTCACGTCGCAGTCAAAGTGTTAAGATGTGCTACAGACACTAGACTTTCATAGCCACATCACACAACACATTCCAACCAAACATGTAACTGCCACACTGTCGGAGATGAGCAATCAAATGACAGTTAATTAAGAGGCCCTACAGAAACTAGACTTTCATAGCCACATCACACATACATCACACACACATCACACTCACATTTACCCACGTGAGCTCTTCGAAACAAGCAAGCGCACAACTGGCGCTGTGTCGTTGACGATTACCTTGTGTACAGCATCAAGTACAACCTGGACGCGGGCCACGCGGTGTACTCGGAGGAGGTGTTCGAGCAGCAGATGCGGGTACCGGGGGGCACGTGGGTCGACGCCCCGACGCACTGGTCGGACGTGAGGGGCGACCCGGCCACGCCGAGAGATGAGGTCCAGTGCCCCAGCGGCTGGGCCTGGCGCGACTTCTGGACCGTAAGGCTTCAAATGATACTCTTGTTGTTGCGTCTCAGTCTGGGGAACGTACTTTGAACTGTTAGACTTTAGTAGAAATTCTTGTTGTCAGGTCTCAGTCTGGTGAACGAACTGAGATTTCTTACATGATGAAAGTTTTTTTTATCAATCGCATTAACATATCCAGTATATTGGTCCGTAGGTGACAGCGTATCCTGAAGCGAGTGAAGAAATATCTACTGAAGGAGTTTGAATTCACTAACATAACTTCGGCCTGGCTGTGTGACAAAAATATCTAAAATTCTGATTTTGCAAATTTAATTATTTATAAGTTATCGAAAATGGTATTCATCATCAGCCAGCCTCATAACCGAAATGGTTGTCATTTCTCCCTATCACCTTCACACGCAGCCAAAATTACAGTTCTGTTATGTTCTCTAGGATGAATATCACGCCACAAAGATATAGTAGTAAAATTCCTGCATAACCGGTATTTTGAACACGCGTCGCGTATTGAAACTGTTTGCTCTCCATTCCTTGAAGGAGCCAATGAAACTCACTCACTCAAGTCGTAAGGTTTGTTATCAATAATCCTGCAAAATGTGTAGCATGTTTCTGATGTTCAAGTTGCCTATTGTTTTGTTCCACGCCTTGTGACACCACGAGAGAGTTATGTTCTCTGAATGGTTGGACATTTTTGAGAAAGCATCTGAGATTTGCTCAGTTTGTGCTCGCTCAATAGCTAACTTTGATTTCTAAACAGAAAACTCGTCACATTTCCAGTTTCACTTTTCGTGATAAAGTTCCAGCCTTTTCTTATTTTTTTGGCATTTCCATTCGAGAAATCGAGACGTGATTGTTCCTCTAAAGAAGGGGTTTCCAAACTGTGGCCCGCGGGCCACATCCGGCCCGCCACGTAATTTCATCCGGCCCGCCAAACAAATTCCTGAGTAGTGACCTTGCAAAAATAATTATTTTACGACTGGTATCGCTGAATTAAATGGTCAGTTTTTCATTTTTTATTTTTGCTCGTGTGAATTTAGAAAATATATTTATTGTGGCCCTTACATCGAAAAGTTTGAAGACCTCTGCTCTAAAGCAATAAATCCTCTTAAGCTTAGTGACCATGAGAAGCTACTTTTCAATTTCATGTTCTTCGATAACGTTGCGTTTTTTTCCCGTTTTTCTGAAATTTCCTTTCGAGTGTTCGAGACACAATTGCCCCTCTGAAGTAAAAAATTCCCCGAAGTAACACATCCTCCCAACTAGTGACGGCGAGGCCAATTTCCAATTCCACTTTCCTTGAAAAGCTTGCAGTCTTTCCTAGTTTTTCTGACATTTTCCTTCCAGCACTCGAAATTCGATTGTTGGAAGAAATAATTATTTTCAACACTTTGACTGCGACGTGCGCCATATTTGGTCACTGAGGGAGTTTTCATTATGCTGCTGACTAACCAGTAGCCACAAACTCAATTAAAAAAAAACACTAAGTCAAAACTAAATTAAAACATGACCCAGTTAATGTTTAGTATTTTCAACATTAACTTCTACAATAGACTTCAAATAAAGTGGAGTTGAATGTTGAACTTCAGTTTTACCTGCCGCCGTTTAAGCGTTAATCTAATGAAGACAATTCGTGTACCGACACAGACGGACCTGCAGCGGGCTGTGGACGGAGAGGGCTGGGAGTACACGGTGCAGAAGGGCATCGTCGGCTGGTCCCCGCAGCAGAAGGTGTACCATGTGCTCCGCAGACGTCGCTGGTACCGGGAGCGTCATCGCCAGGGGAAAGTGGAGAAGGTAAATCACAAGCCGGTTTTCGAAATTTCAACTCTTTTGAAATTTCAGCGTTACGTAGTCAAGGCAGACTTCGATTGTTTCTTGGAATGTAATTTTCATAGGCGACAGATATTGTTACTGTTCCATTGATGCTGTTCCACTAATTTCCCATTCTGGTGTTGAGGAGGTAAATCATAGACTGGTGTTCGAAATTTAAACTCGTTTTGAAATTTCAGCTTTACGTAGTGAAGGCAGACTTATACAGCTTCCTGGTGATAAATTTTCGTAGGCGGCTGATATTGTTACTGTTCCATTGATGGTGTAGAAAAGAAAAATCACAGGCTGGAGTTCAAATTACAGCTCGTTTTGAGATTTTATCGTTACGTAGTCAATGCAGACCTGGATGGTTTCCTGGTTTGAAATATTAGAGGCGGCTAATATTGTTACCGTTTCATTGACGGGGAATGCATGATTTTGGAAGTACTTGTTCAAAAACCGCGTACTACAACTGATGGATCTTCTCAAGACCCTGTTATTAAGCTCGTTATACTTCATTAATAGTTGTATATGTTGTGTTAATTGTTGCATGTGTGACTCGTTATACCTAATCATTTGTTGTATGTGTATTTACCTATGCTTTTCTGGGTAATCAATGTGGCCACGTGAAAAGAAATCTGTTATACTTTGACTTGGTAAGCGTAAGAATAAGTTGCAACAAACATGCCTTCCCCCTCGGGGATAAAGACACATTTCAACTTCAAATTTGTTCCAGTAACCTCGTTTCTTCTAGTGGCTACATTCCACCCTCTTCAGCCCTGCAAAAATGCAACTCGAACTGAATTATTTTACTTTCACAACATGTTCGTTCTGACAACGATGTTGTCGTGCCCTGCAAAAATACGAACACATCTATTATTCCACTATCTTCAGACCCCGATGTTGCCCTGCTCTACAAACATACCAACATAACTAATATTCCACTACTTCCACAACTTTATGTTGTGCTCTGCCAAATTACGAACACAACACATTTTCCACTACCTTCACTCCCCGATGTTGCCCCCAGTCGACGGAAGGCCCGATCGAGGGCTGGGAGTACAGCTCGCTGTTCGGCCGCCGCTTCCACGCCCGGGAGCGCCGCGTCGACGTGGTGCGACGAAGGCGGTGGCGGCGCAAGATGGTGCCTGGCGAGAACGCCCTTCGCTCCGACGTGCCCAGGATGATCGTCAAGACAGAGTCTGGTCAGTTTATTTCAGTTTGTAATGGCACCGTATTAGTGTGCAAAAAAGGGCATCGTGCTGAGGATTATCGTCAAGACCGAGTTTGGTCAGTCTGGTCAGAGTCTGGTCAGTTTATTTTGTAGAGTTCCCGTTGTCTAAATATCATAATGACACCTCAGTAGTGAACGAGAGTGGGCATCGTACTGAAGATTATCGTCAAGACAGTCTGGTCAGTCCATTTTGCAGTTTCTTCTTTCTAAATCGCATAATGGCTCCGCAGTAGAGAACGAGGGGGGGTTTTCCTTTGGAAAACCATGAAATACCATGTAATTCCAATAAGTGACAATGACTGGTTTATCTTACAATTACATTTTGGGATCCAGAGATCTTAGAGACGATCACCCGTTAAGGCACCCACGACTCAAGCTGCTCTTGTTACCAGAAGAAAGAAAAGAAAGAAAGAAAGAAAAAAGAAAAAACATTTATTTCCAATAAAGTACAAACATGAAACGTCGATACATTGGA
>JACJUY010006931.1:6580-18306 GCA_014220935.1 Platorchestia sp. MABIK
ATGATAATTTTCAAATCGAATCATGTCTTTGCTCGAGTCATCTAGCCAGCTTTCGGTGAAGCTAATCACGTCTAGGTAATATTTCAGTTCAGTAATAGAACATTGTATCTCTTCCAATTTTGAATAGAGTGACCTACAGTTCCAACACAGGAGTGAGAAATCATGGCGAGTTATTCGTATAGTTTCGTTGAATTTTGAAATATTAGTATACCTACAGTCTTCAGAGTCGTTTAGGTTTGAATATATTCTGTTCAAATGATTAAGATCTGGGTCGATTTCACCCAATATCTCAGCGTGATCAGCCATTTAAAATTAGTAAACAGTAAGAAGTAGGTTTACATTGCTTACAAACAAAATACAGAATCAAGCTTAAAGGAATATTCCTGTCTAAAAAACTAGCTTATGAAGTAAGAGAGAATAGAGTCGAAAATCTAGAGCGATTTCGTGAGTCCACACAAAATTCAGTACATGAGCGAATAATCTTGGAGTTCAAAATCCCAATATTGCTGCAAACAGATTGCTGAGGGCATTTTCCCAAGTTCACACACAACAGGTAATAAGGTCTAAAGATATGACGACAATGATATAATCAGCTAATATGGTTTACGCGTAATGACAGAACCTAAGATTAAAACTGTCTCTTAACTAACTATATATAAATTTACAGAGCACGGGTGCAGTGCTTCCTATGACAGCATCGTCACAGACCGCAAGTCGAACACCCGCCTGTCTACCAGAAGTCCGGCTCTGAAGAGTTATTTAATTTTTGTTGCCCTTCAACTTTAACGCTTTCTGCATTCACTTTCAAATGTCGTTCAGACACTTCTCTCAAATATAAATGGGCTATTTTTCCTCTACTTGGAAATTCCGTGTTTTTACTCTCTTATATTCTTAAATTTTTTATACACCACCAATCCTTGTCACAAACTGCCATTAGACTGTAGTGTACGCTTAGCACACACACGAGCTTGAATTTCACAAATTATTAAATTCGAAATGGGAGAAACTGATTCGAAGAACACATACATTTCACAAATTATCATCACTAATTTTGGTTACTAAAACCCTTAAATCTATTAAAAATATAACCGAAAATTATTTCACTGTTATACAGTTTTCGGCCGACGCCTCATATTGGCAACACCGTCAGAACCTTAACTCTGAGAAGGCGTCATTCGAATCAAGCTTCAAAGTTGTGTGGTGTTCGGTGAAAGCCTTGCTGGTGAGACTTAGACATTATTATTGTGTTATTGTTGTAGTAGTTTTTCATACAGTTTCTGTTCGATTAAATTAGGATGTAATCTACTCATTGTGCCTGTTTTTTAACCGTTTAGAGAAAGTGTTCAAAGTAACGGAGCCATCTTGTTTTGCCAGAGTTGCCTGCTCCTTGTAAATCAATAGCCATTTTGTGCTCCTAGAATTCGAAACTCAAGTTGTTATTTAGGCAACTGGTACAAGTCACCACTTTTGGGTATTTAGCCAACCTTGTGGGATGCAAACCTAATTGTTATGTACAAAAGTCTTGAATTGATGACCATAGAGGTTCTAACTAAGCTCGCTGGTTACTCAACCTTTGCAGCTTCATTGAAGCTAGTTTTGTAATTACAGAGCTTCAATAATTAAGTAATGACCTGGACTTCCTGGCTAAGCAGACGATTGCTGACTTGGTGTTATTCAACATAGGGTATCTTGTAAATTTATGTGTGATTTTTCCACTGCATTTAAATGAAGTTTTATTTTAGCCGCATCGTGTGACAAGACACAACCTATAGTTCTCTATTGTGTAATTGCGACTCAGACCTGCTTTGAAGAATTTTTGTGGTTGTGAGTGAGGTTTGGAATTTACACAATGAATTTTTAAATGGTGGCCCTCACAAAGTGTTGAATAAACTGTCTGTGAGATTGTAAATATAATTTAGAGTGGACACACTGGATAAGGCACATTCATAACGTTGCTTAATCACATAGAAATACTGAATGAATTTCGGGCTCTTAAAACATAATGGCATTTTTAATACATCTTAATCTCAATTCTCTTTATGCCATGCTATAAATGCCAGTACTAAGATTCACCTTTACCAACTAATTTTGGGTGAGACAGCCAGCCCAAATATAAGTCAGGTTTTATCTGAGGGTGTGCCGCGTTGTAAATGTAGTAGTAATAATTTTTAGGCCTTATGTAAGATAGCCAATCTAAATCCTACAGTTCTGCTGGAATTAGATTGAGACCTGTATCATTGTTGTTATATAATAAGAGTCCCTGATAACTCACAGCTAGTCTGTGAAGCCTGGTCTGTCTTTTTAGAAAATTAATAATAAATTAGTTTTTGTAAATATCAGCATTAGGTTGGGTAAGATGCTACTTGCTTGCTCTAGTAAATATAGCTCACTTAACCCAAAAGTAACCTTAGGCAAATAAACCATGTTATTGTGAATGTCTTACTAGGATACTTATTACTATTATTCTTATATGTATGTAGTATAGTTAATTAAACCTGCAGTTACCCAACTACAGTCGGCTCGCGAAGCCTGGTAGGATTTAGAATTATAAATTATAAATGTGTTTGGAATTTTGGCACTCTAGCTGTGTAAATTATTTAGAGCCAAATTAGGCTTAGCTTGCTTAAGTACTGCTGCCCAACTGATAACCAGTTGGGAAACAAATTAATTTAACATTTTCATGCTGATTAGGCCAAGGTTGCCACTCCTTGTAACCTATTAGAATGCATTAATAGTTCTTAAATTGATCATGCACTTTTGCTGAGTTGTAAAGTAGGTGCAACCACCTAAATCTAAGCTAGTGTTCACTGCTGGTGATATTAAAGAGTGCACACCTGTAGAACTGTCCTGTCGTCCCCCAAACACCTATGTCAAGGTGCTAATATCTCTCAGATCTGCGCTCGGGCGCCGGAGTGGCAGGCTGAGCTTTATGATGGAGAACTGACTTGTTCAGGGTTCTTCTTGTTAAGTGTGTGGAAGTGACGGCCTTGCATGTGATTAAGAACGCGCTCCCTAACCTGTACCAATTAATCCAGTGGACTGTTCCCGCACAGGAGACCTACGAGACACACACACAACACACTACCTGCCACCTCTCAGCCACTCCCACAAGGCTCCTTGACCACACGGTCTTCTATAAGAACTCTGCACCCCGTTCAGAGAACTGCCTCCTCCTCCATCATCTTAACAACTCAAAACCACCTTCGCAGTTGTAAACCTACGACTGGTTGCTGTCATTAATCACCTTAACCAAAACAACACCACGATTACCTTAATCCCTGCACCTGGGGCAACGCATGAACTTACCCGTTTCACCATACCTCGGTGGGAGTTCTACGCCCCGGACTGACTCCAGGGATTCCTCATCTTGAAGAGCCAAGACCAGCAACTACGTGACGGCTTGTACAATAAAGGCGAGGAATTTGGAGTTGTTCTTCATTTGCCTTCTTTTTATCGACTGTAAGAATTGCATTTGACCAAGTTGCTATGATACCGCTACTCGAACCTCGATCCTTTTGATCTTAGTGGCCATAATAATTCTGAATACATTCTAATTTTCACCAACCTTTAATCGAGACAACTATGCTGCCCTCTGCACATTCTTAGTAGTTGATAATTGACGCTTCCTCGGCGTCTGGTGACCCTTTTAAGTTTTCTAATTGAGGTACACTCCCATCACCGCAAAATAACTAAACTTCACGAGACGGCATCACTGGGATGACCAGTACGTCAAGACACCATCTCCGTGCATGGTGGGTCATTACAGCCCATTTTACATGACTGGCTCATTCCAGTCACTGTCTTTTAATCCAGGCACATACAAGAAAAATTTTCATTGCTTCAATGATATTCAAATTACACTCCTGATCCAATGCAACAAGACAGCTTATACCACAAACATCTTCAGCACATCTGGTATACCACTCATTCTCTCCATACCGCTCAAACACCACATTCATGAAACCCTCTCTCTCTCTCTCTCTCTCTCTCTCTCTTTTGCGCATACTTACTACATTCCAGCCCAAAATACTCAATTGTTTCCTCCACTTCCTTATCGCACTACCGACATCATCTATTATTATTCTCATTCCACCTCCATGCACATCTATTCACGCTCAATGACTTACACCTCACAGCAAACAAGAGTTGACTTCCAAAACTACCATCATAGAACATCTCACACTTAGGTACTTCCTTTTGCATATACCAGTTAAGTGCAGTCTTTCCTGTCATGCTATACTTCCACTTATTCAATCCATACTCTTTTGTTCGCCTCGCAATCTGTTTTTTTCCACCTCTTACAGTCCCACTCTAGTCCCTCGCCTCCAGCATTCACTAAAAGCCAGTCATCCACAGGTCTCCCAATTCAAACACGAATTATCTTTTGCATACTTAATTTCCTCGAATGCCCCAAACACATTTTCTCCCAATGGCTTTCACTCAGATTCCATTCAAAAAATTGCTTTACCCACCTGCTATTCTGCATTCTCTCAATTCTTACCCTATAATTTAACACAGCTTTCATCATTCTTTCTGAAAATAGGCTCCATCCTAGGTCACCTCTAATGGTTTCTGTAGCTGTTCATTTTGGAGCACTCAATGCAAAACGTCCTACCTTATTTTGTATCACATCCAGCTTTTCAAGATCACTTTCATTCCAGGCAAGCGCACTCATACCATACATGACACTAGGTACAACAACATTCTTTCATATTCCTCTCACACATATTTCTCCCATATTCCACAGTGCTAAGCATCCATTTATTCAATCCATGTTCTTTTGTTCGCCTCAGGAAGTGAACGCCGTCTTTCGTCCCGCAAAATGAAAACATCTTCAACCGCCGTCGTTCATTCCGCATACCATTTGCTTAAACCCGCCAGTGAATGATGATCTGCATTCTGCGAGAGCGTGCTGCAAAATGGCAACAATCAAGTGCAATAAACAATACATGATGCCTAATTGTAAAAATTATTGTAGATGTGACTTTGAAAGCTTTATTGCTGCGCTGTCTACTTATTAACAATAATTGCAGTCAAACTCGCAGTGATGTGCCTCATTATGCTGTCGTAATTTGGTAGATCTATTTAATTCCTTCATTTCTAATTCTTTATTTAGTAACTATCTTGTCAAGTAATGACTCTTATACTCGTATTTATAATGTTTTAGTAGAGAAAGGGTGAACTGTATGTTCAGTGATGCTAAATGATGTGATATTTTTACCGTATTCCTTTATATAATGTGCACCACAGGAACAGTTTTCGTATGTGCTATGTTGGGCCCTAGAGGAATTTCTGCCATATTATCACTTCAGTTACCAAGTATCTGGCAGCATATTGCTTAGTGCTGCTTGTGTGGTTAATGTAAACAATAAATGCCAACTAGCAGTACACCAGTTACATTCATACTAATTCAAAGGCCAGTTGCATGCATAATTACTTATAAAAGTTATATAATCAATTAAGTTCAGTAGAAACTAGGCATCCTGTAAAAATTGTGTTCATATGAGGAATTTGAAAACAAGGAAAATTCCATGGATATTAATCAAATTCAATTGGAAAACATTTCAGAGTCCCACTCCATCATCATCATCAGTGGCTCTATTCTATGCTCATGTTTTCAATTAACGTGAAACTCTAATAAGGAAAAACAAGATAGATAAAGAGCCTATAAACTTACAAATAGGTAAATTGGAGTTTTAAAGTTGATATGAAATTGCATGTCAGAGGATTAATTAAGAGTTGTTGTTAATCAAAATGTATATGTGAAAAAGCTGCTTGTTTGGATGAAATTTATAAAAAATGCTATATGATAACTTGGCTGTGATTGGCATATTGAAGTGGTTGTTAGATAAAATAGAAAACCTAATTGAATAGTCCCAGGTAGAAGGAGCAAATGTTACGTTGTGCTGTTGAATAAAAGTGGGAAGTTATAAGAACGGTGAAAAAAATTATAAACCTACTCTGACTGCGTAACATTTTTTGTAATATGCTAAGTAAAAAGACAAGATTTTTATTTTAAGAAAACCATAAGTTTTTAGAAAATTATCAGGAAATTTGAAAAAAATACCATAAATAAAATGTTTTAAATTGAATTTTACATGTGCTGTTCAAAATTTCATAACAATTGGACTATAAATGGGAAAGAAATATGTGGTATTTACAATTAAAGAATGCCAGCCAAAAAATGGAAGTTAAAGTAAGAAAAAAGGAAAAGTAGAATGTTTTGAAAGGTGGCAATCAACCCTAACCTCTCCTAGATCCTGTGTTGTGCACTAGACAAACATGAACTGAAAGTGTGAGGCATTAAATCCTATTTTTTTTAAAAACAGAAAATAAAAAATGCCATAAATTATATGTATTTTACATTTACTATGCAAGTTCTATGACAATTTAGCTATTAATAAAAAAAAAACGCATGGTGTTGTAGCATTCTTAAAGTAAAGAATTGCCTATAAGACAAATCTTGCATTAAAAAGGCAAAAAGAATAGATGACAAAAAATGATTGTAGGAGAGACAGAGATGGTTTATATATCTGTATGTTGTAGGAGAAATGAAAGAGCAGGAAAAAGGGCTTTAGCCATTCATAGATGTAAGTAAATCTATTAGTTGAGTTAACTAAATATAACTAAATAATTTTTTTTTGCACTTTTATAATATTTTGTTCAGGCAAGAAGAATGTGTGAACTAAATCGTATTATTTTGCACCCTTATAATATTTGGCTCAAGTGAGAAGAATGTAGGAAGATGATAAGTCTGTGTAAGAATACTTGTGCAGTTTTACAATTAAACAAGGGAAGAGTGAGGCAATATTGCTTTCTGTCTCCCTAATGTTTGGTTTATTGTACGCAAAAGAATTAGAAATTATTTTGAGAATGAGTATTTTGAGATGTAAATTTTTCTACTGATTGTAGTGAGTAAGGCAGAAACTAAGAGGACTATTTAAACTAAATATTTATTAATTGAAGGGGACCTCACACAACCCATCAAAAGTGACAGGATTTAATGGTGTTGGACAATACATTAGCATTAGTGATGTTATTGTGTGAAATATTTTGTATGGTATCCTAGAATTTCTCCATTCTAACTCTTTAACCATATCATGAACTAATTACTGGGGTCTTGAAGGAAATATTGTGGTTATAATTTCTTCTTAATAATGAATGAAGCTCTGTAAATGTGAAATTTCCATCAAAGCATCCAGAAAATAAGAATGAAATGAGCAATTTCCTAATGTCCATCAGAAAGGATGTGGGGTTAAATGCAGACAAATAGGTGCTGTTGTGCTCATTGTTCAAATGCTACATTTATGACACGGTAGAGGAAACAAGGTAGGGTAATTTCTATGGGAGAATATACACCTCCTCTAGTTCAGCTAGCCAATAGAAAGGCTTTATTTCAAACAAACCTTATGATGTAACCAAAATGCCATATCGTTAGGCCAGTAGTGGAGCCAGATTTGGAGGTAGCAGTGCTACTAGATAAAATATATGTGCTGCTATTGGTTCGTTGCCGTGACGTCAGCAAAACCACACCGTCAACAAAAAAGCCTGGTTTGAACCTACCTTGTTTCCTCTACCATGATTTATACCTACGAGGTAGCCAGGTCTGTATCTTCGATACGTGCGCCACACACATTCGCCTCCTCCAGACAAAAGTATTGACTATGGACAAAAACTATTTGCACTGGATCATGCTAAATGGTGCTTCCCTCCTTCCTCTCTTTGGAATTCCTAAGTTGCAGTTAGGGAGGCTTAAACTAACATCTAATCTAATTTGCACTGAAGTTAGTATACCTGTTCAAATATGGCATTTTAGTTTTATCAGCAAAAAATTGTTTTTGAGGGTGGATGCAGCATTAAATTTTCTCAAGGATGCTTGTGTGAATTATACACATTTTGGTTTAAATTTAGAGTCCTTTTCCAAATGTATTTCTGGAATAAATTGTGGAGTTGCATCTGGTTCAAAATTTCCTAATTGTTTGAGTGTAATGTTGGAATTAGCAAGACTGTGCTGGAATTGGGAATATTGTCCTAGAGTTGGGAATATTGTCCTAGAGTTGGGAATTTTGTCCTAGAGTTGGGAATATTGTCCTAGAGTTGGGAATATTGTTCTAGAATGGGGAATATTGTCCTAGAGTTGGGAATTTTGTCCTAGAGTTGGGAATATTGTCCTAGAGTTGGGAATATTGTCCTAGAGTTGGGAAAATTGTCCTAGAGTTGGGAATATTGTCCTAGAGTTGGGAATTTTGTCCTAGAGTTGGGAATATTGTCCTAGAGTTGGGAATATTGTCCTAGAGTTGGGAATATTGTCCTAGAGTTGGGAATATTGTTCTAGAATGGGGAATATTGTCCTAGAGTTGGGAATATTGTCCTAGAGTTGGGAATATTGTCCTAGAGTTGGGAATATTGTCCTAGAGTTGGGAATATTGTTCTAGAATTGGGAATATTGTCCTAGAGTTAGGAATATTGTCCTAGAGTTGGGAATATTGTCCTAGAGTTGGGAATATTGTCCTAGAGTTGGGAATATTGTCCTAGAGTTGAGAATATTGTCCTAGAGTTGGGAATATTGTCTTAGAATTTATAATATTGTTCTAGAATTGGGAACATTGTTCTAGAATTGGGAACATTGTTCTAGAATTGAGAATATTGTGCTGGAATAGGGAAGATTGAACCCAGTTTCAGCATATCCCTTAGGGCTCTATCTTCAATATCCATGTGCTTGTGAAATTGCCTCTTGTTATAGGAAGGAATATTTTCCCAGATTGAACCCAATTTCAACGTACTTATGAAATTGACTTCCTTCACAGGAAATTAATTTCTTTCAAGATTGAACCCATCCTTTAGGACTCTATTTACAAATGTTCAATTATGATATACTTGTGAAATTGCTGTTCTTACAGTAACTGGATATTTCCCAAAAAATTGAACCCTATATTCATGAACTCATCTCCCTTTACAAGATGTCTATATTTTTTCTCAAGATTGAACCCAATTTCACTGTATTCATGAAATAGCCTCCCTTTACATTCATCTCAAATTGAACCTATTCTTTAGGACTGTATGTACAATACGTATGCTCTCATGAAATTGCCTCTTTTCACAGAAAATAAAAATAATATTCCTCAAAATTTAGGTCAATTGTAGGCAAAACAGTGTCTTCTAAAGTAAGGTGTTGGTGTAGAAGGATCACAGCCATGGATTTGCTGGACTCCATCATGAGCAAGATGGCCAAGCCTCCGTCCATTGACGACAAACAGAAGAAGCTCATGAAAGGTGAGAGGCACCACAGCAAGCTCGCAATATTTACCCAGAATTTGCGGGTGCTGCTGGCAGTGAAAGTTTACCTGTTGACTTAACTATTTTATAGGATTTGCCAGCTTTACTGAGAATTTGCTGGTACAGCTGGCTGTGAAAGATTATCTGTTGACTTGACTACAATATATGATGTTTATTCTGGCCAAATTTTCTTAGAATTTGTAGGTACAACTGGCAGTAAAGAGTCATCTGTTGACTAGACTATGTTAATGTGATTTTCATTCTCATAAATACACAAAGTTTGACATTTTTAGAGTACATTTAAGTATCTATTTATTCTCACAGATGACTGATAAATTTGTGAATTAAAAAATTGTAAACTTGAGAATTTTGGCTAAAAAGAATAGGCTTTAAATGAATAGCATGTTCCAATGCCAAGACAGCAGACAGACTTTTTCTGCCAGTTGCAGCTCTACCACTAAGTGAATTACCTTAGAATTATGCCCTTGTGGTTGTCAACATGGAGAAGATAAATAAAATGATTGCTAGGGAAACCCTTATACTTGATAATCTCTCAATTCACTCTTACCTTATCAGTTGAGAAAGGAATTTTATTTTGACAAGTAAAACTGAAGTTCATTGTTCAACTCAAATTTAAAGTTGATTGTTGTAAGCAATGTTGAAAATAGCAAACAATAACTGGATTGTGCCTTCTTTTAGCTTTGATTAAGTATTCATGAAAATTGAGTTTGTGACTACTGGTCGGTGAGCAGCATTGTGAAAATCCCTTCCGTGGCCACTGGTGGGTCACGTCGCAGTCGAGTATTAACGAGAAAATATTTTAATTGCATTATAATAGTACGATGTTTTTGTTCCTTGTCTTGACAACATAAAACTCTTCCTCTTGCCTTGACAACATAAAACTCTTCCTCTTGCCTTGCCAACATAAAACTCTTCCTCTTGCCTTGCCAACATAAAACTCTTCCTCTTGCCTTGCCAACATAAAACTCTTCCTCTTGCCTTGACAACATAAAACTCTTCCTCTTGCATTGACAACATAAAACTCTTCCTCTTGCATTGACAACATAAAACTCTTCCTCCTGCCTTGCCAACATAAAACTCTTCCTCTTGCCTTGACAACATAAAACTCTTCCTCTTGCCTTGACAACATAAAACTCTTTCTCTTGCCTTGCCAACATAAAACTCTTTCTCTTGCCTTGCCAACATAAAACTCTTCCTCTTGCCTTGCCAACACAAAACTCTTCCTCTTGCCTTGACAACATAAAACTCTTCCTCTTGCATTGACAACATAAAACTCTTCCTCTTGCATTGACAACATAAAACTCTTCCTCTTGCCTTGCCAACATAAAACTCTTCCTCCTGCCTTGCCAACATAAAACTCTTCCTCTTGCCTTGACAACATAAAACTCTTCCTCTTGCCTTGACAACATAAAACTCTTTCTCTTGCCTTGCCAACATAAAACTCTTCCTCTTGCCTTGACAACATAAAACTCTTCCTCTTGCCTTGACAACATAAAACTCTTCCTCTTGCCTTGCCAACATAAAACTCTTCCTCTTGCCTTGCCAACATAAAACTCTTCCTCTTGCCTTGCCAACATAAAACTCTTCCTCTTGCCTTGACAACATAAAACTCTTCCTCTTGCCTTGACAACATAAAACTCTTCCTCTTGCCTTGCCAACATAAAACTCTTCCTCCTGCCTTGACAACATAAAACTCTTCCTCTTGCCTTGACAACATAAAACTCTTCCTGTTGCTTTGACAACATAAAACTCTTCCTCTTGCCTTGCCAACATAAAACTCTTCCTCTTGCCTTGCCAACATAAAACTCTTCCTCTTGCCTTGACAACACAAAACTCTTCCTCTTGCCTTGCCAACATAAAACCCTTCCTCTTGCCTTGCCAACATAAAACTCTTCCTCTTGCCTTGACAACATAAATGGTTCCTTCCCCTGTCTCAACACTGCCCTCGCTGCGCAGAGCACCAAAAGGCCCTGGACGAGGCGCGCAGCAAGGAGCGAGAGCAGCTCAGCAAGTTCCGCAGAGACATGGAGCAGCGAGTCCACAAGTTCATCCTTGATGAGCGCATCGAGAAACTCAGACTCGAGCCCATGGACCAAGTGGCTCGCAGTGTCGTGTGAGCTTTGTTTTTGTCGTGTGTGAGGGTTTATTTCTTGTGAGAGATTTTTTTTTTTTAATGTTTTTTGTCATGAGGTATTATTTGTATTGTGAGGGATTTTTTGTCATCTCATTGATTTTATGAGTGAGGAATTATTTATTCTTCAAGCAATTTTTTATTTTGTGTGCGATTTTTTGTCGTGCGGATGATTGTGTTGTGTGTGAGTTTTTTGTTGTGTGGTAGATAATCGTAGATTGCTTTGTGGTGTGGGGGATTATTTTGTGGTGTGGGGGATTATTTTGTGGTGCGAGGGATTATTTTGTGGTGTGAGGGA
>JACJUY010006931.1:22260-39094 GCA_014220935.1 Platorchestia sp. MABIK
CTGACAGGCTTAGTGCGCAGGTGTGTGGTGTGGTTGTGTTGTGTGGTGAGGCTGACAGGCTTAGTGCGCAGGTGTGTGGTGTGGTGAGGCTGACAGGCTTAGTGCGCAGGTGTGTGGTGTGGTTGTGTTGTGTGGTGTGGCTGACAGGCTTAGTACGCAGGTGTGTGGTGTGGTTGTGTTGTGTGGCTGACAAGCTTCTTGTGCAGGTGTGTTGTGTGGATAATCCAACCCTACTCAATATCAGACTATCAAATTGAGTGTGTCGGTCTGCACTCCCTTGCCTGAGGTAAACAAACGTGCTGCAGTGTTCTGTGCTCCATGTTATTGATCTCACTTATTTCGTGGATATGTCAGCCCTTGACATGTTGTTGTGATCCTAATATTCATTACACATTTTGAAGGTTATATGGGACTTTAACTGGAGGGCAAATATGCAGTGGCCTAACCCACAAAACAGAACTTTAGGACACTCAAGTTAGAGGCGTGGTGTTCATCGCAGGGTCGCCAAGCTGGCTTTTCCTGCCAAGTTACTAACTAGGAAACCCCTCAGGGGGATACAACTATTGTATCTATGGGAATTAGCGCTCCCAGGAGAACAATGTGAGGGCCTGAGCTGAAGGTTAGGTAGGCTTTCTTTTTTGTTAAAATAACATAGGTTTTGGTTTTGTTACGGACCAACATTTTTTTGGTTCACTTCTGTCCTGTTTTTTCAACACCTACTACTTTCTTCTTCAACTTTGATCTTATTTCATGAACTTCTTTCCCATCTTACTGTTTCTATGCTTTTTCTGCATAGATTCTACGTTTCCTTAACTCCATACTAAATGGTGCCTTCTTCCTTCCTCTTTTTGGATCTCATTTGTTGAGGCTAGGGAGGCTTAAACTAACTAATAATCTAATCTACCTACTAGGAACTAGGCCACTCTGCTTGAAAGACATCCACGCCGCTATGAGGTGAAATTATCACTTAATCCGCTCTGCCAGTTTTGACCTCTGATTAGGGGGCTAGGACACTCTGCATATTTTCCCTCCATTGTCCTCATTGTACCAATTTCTTTCATTAATCTTAAGTAATTAAATATTTTAAGTGTTAATTATTTTCTTTCATATTTCAATAGAGCGTTCACCTCTTTTTTTTCCTTTTTTTTCATTGTATTTTTTTTTTTGAGTAGGCTGCCTCCAATCTCTATGTGACAAACTATATTGAATAATTCTTGTTTATATTGGCATAATAACATGTATTCGTATCATGCCTATCTCGTGTCTTTTCAAAACAAACGGAGGTAACCAAACCACCTGCTGCAGGAGGTAATTATACCTGCTACAGGAGGTATAATTGCCTACAGCATTAGATAACTGTACCTACAGCAGGAGGTACTGTACTATACCTGCTGCAGGAAATAACCAATCCACCTCCTGCTGCAGAAAGTAAACAAACCTACTGCAGGAAGTGACCAAACCTGCTACGGAAGCTAATTTTACCTCTTGCAGGATTATATCTTCTGCAGGATAATGATATCTTCTGCAGGATAATGATATCTTCTTCAGGATAATTATATCTTCTGCAGGATAATGATATCTTCTGCAGGATAATGATATCTTCTGCAGGATAATTATATCTTCTGCAGGATAATGATATCTTCTGCAGGATAATGATATCTTCTGCAGGATAATTATATCTTCTGCAGGAGGTAATTATAACTCCTTCAGGAAGTAACCAAACCACCATTCGCTGTAGAAGGTAAATAAACGAGCTGCAGGAAGTAACCAAACCACCTGCAGGAAGTAACCCCAGGCCCTCCTGCTGCAGATGGCAGAAGCGCAGCGCGAGGACGAGTTCAGGCAGCACCTGCAGCAGCAGCAGCGGCGGCAGCAGCTGCGGCAACAGCGGCAGCGGGGGGGAGACGATGGGGGTGCCGTCCCCAACGACCCCAAGTTCATTGAGAAGATTGACAGGATCGTGGGGGGCCGGCAGACCGGCAAGCAGGCCGCCCGCAGCATCACTGTTGATAATGACAGGACCTTCGGGTTTGGTGGGTGGTGCCGTGTGTGGTGTTAGACAGGACATTCGGGTTTGGTGGGTGGTGCCTGTTGTGTCGTGTGTGTTGTTATTTGATGAGTCCTTTTCGTGTGTTGTGTGTGCATTTATAACTCCATATATGTACCTATGCCCATATTTATTTTTAAGGTCATTTCAACAGCGCCTCTAATTTCTATTCTCAGAGCCGGCTCGGTGTGCCGCTGTTAAACATATTTATTTACTTACTGCTTGTCTTATTTCTCTTTTATAAACTCTTGTTCTTTGTTTCTCTTTTATAAACTCGCGTTCTTTGTTTCTCTTTTATAAACTCGCGTTCTTTGTTTCTCTTTTATAAACTCGCGTTCTTTGTTTCTCTTTTATAAACTCTTGTTCTTTGTTTCTCTTTTATAAACTCGCGTTCTTTGTTTCTCTTTTATAAACTCTTGTTCTATGTTTCTCTTTTATAAACTCGCGTTCTTTGTTTCTCTTTTATAAACTCGCGTTCTTTGTTTCTCTTTTATAAACTCTTGTTCTTTGTTTCTCTTTTATAAACTCTTGTTCTTTGTTTCTCTTTTATAAACTCGCGTTCTTTGTTTCTCTTTTATAAACTCGCGTTCTTTGTTTCTCTTTTATAAACTCTTGTTCTATGTTTCTCTTTTATAAACTTGCGTTCTTTGTTTCTCTTTTATAAACTCGCGTTCTTTGTTTCTCTTTTATAAACTTGCGTTCTTTGTTTCTCTTTTATAAACTCTTGTTCTATGTTTCTCTTTTATAAACTCGCGTTCTTTGTTGTTTTTGTTACATTTTTTAGAGGCATTTCATTTTGGCGGAAGATTAGGCGAGCGATGCAGGATTATTTTCGCGGAACTTTTTTTTCGCGGTACATACTTCACTTGGCCAAATGGCGCCTTCCTCTCTTGGGAACACTTCTGGTGTCATCAGGGAGGCTTACACTAACTTACCTAGCTGCACACATTTCCCTTATTGGAATTGCACAATAATAAGAATTCTGAAGCAATACTGCTCGATATTCTGAGAAGAAATGCAGAGTATTATGAAAAAACCAACAAATGCAGCAAATCTATAACTCAACAGAATATTACTTGAAGCTGAGAGTTGAGTAGGCCTTCTTTTTGTTGTAATAGAATATTTTCGTCAATGTTAAGGACCATCTTTTTCCGGTTCACTGCTGTTCTGTCTTTCAGCACCTACTACTTTCTTCAACTTCTTGTTTCATGAACTTCTTTCTCAACTTACTGTTTTTATGCTCCTTCTGCAAAGATCCTGTGCTTCCTTATCGCCATACTAAATGGTGCCTTCCTCTCGTAGGCACGCTTTTTTTTAGCGTTAGAGAGGCTTAAACTAACATTTAATCTAATCTGGAAAAAAATTTCCAATATCCTGTGGGAATATTCAAATATTCCAAAACATTTCAAATATTCTAAGACAACGTTTTTCAGAAAATTAATTCTGCGGAACTCGCTGCTCTGACCTTAACTGCAGCAAAAAAAAGTATATTGTAACTTTGTTTGCTGAACTTGTCACGGACCTAGAAATGGAAAACACTCCTGACTTTTTTTCTAACTAATTTATTGAACAACACTTTTTTCAACTTATTTTCTTAACAACAAAAAGAATGCAGTCCTAACTTTGTGTGAAAGGTAAAAACTATTTTCTCCAAACTTTTTCAAACAAACTTTTCCGGAACTGAACATTACACCGCAATTCCTAGACCTAAAAAAAAAAACACTAAAAAAATCCTTTGCAACTCATTAATAAAACAAACTTATTTTTATTTTAAATAATAAAAAAAAAACACTCCTAAATACATTTCTTGCATGTGCAGTGCGCAGCGAACTGAAGAAGGACAAACGCACAATCGAACAAACGCTGGCGGACATCAAAGCGAAGAAGCTAAAACGGGACCACGCATCTTCCACATCCTCCGTTGCAGACCCCCCCAGCGGGGGAGAAACGAACCCCCTAATAGACAAGGGGATGGCGTGTCACAGCGAGAATATATCCCACTAGAGTGCTGTGTAGGTAGGGGACCTCACATATTGGGTCGCTTAGCGTGTACAAACTGTCTATTTATTAGCGTTGAGGTTTGCGTAGTGAGCAGGAGGCTGTTCTGTTGTCCTGCAGAATGTTCTTTGCTGTTTTATCATCGTGTAAGATTTCTTTCTTTTTTCATTTTATCATCTTGCAAGATTTTCTTTATCATTTTGCTGGCTACTCTTATTATTCTGCAGAATATTTTTTTATCCTGCAGAATGTTCTGTTGTGTAGGGTATTCTGTTGTCCTGCAGAATGTTCTTTGCTGTTTTAATCGTCCTGTAAGATTTTCTTTATCATTCTATCGTCCTGAAAGATTTTCTTTATCATTCTATCATCTTGTGAAATTTTCATTTTATCCTCCTGCAGAATGTTCTGTTTTCTTGCAGAATTTTCTTTACTCTGCAATCATCGTGTAAATTTATTGTCATTTTTTCCTGCCAGATTTTCTTCATCATTTTGCTGGTTTTTCTGGTATCCTGCAGAATATTTTGTTACCCTGCAGAATTTTCTTGGAGATTCATCATTATTCTGCTCAGTATCCTGTCATTCTGATGGATATTCTAAATCACCCTGCTAAGTATTGTGTTATTCTGCAGAATATTCTTTATTATAATCCAGAATATTCTTTATGATCATGCAGAATAGTCTTAATTATTATGCAGAATATTCTTTATTATTATAATGCAGAATATCCTCCTATCTTGCAGAATATTCTTTTATTAGTATGACGGATATCGCCTTATCCTACAGAATATTCTTAATTGTTATGAAGAATATCCTATCCTGCAGAATATTCTGTTGTCCTGTAATCAATTTTTACAATTCTGGTGTGGTGGTGTCCTGTCACAATTTCTGGTATTATTTAGCAAAATATTGAAAATTCTACAAAATATTTGGTATAATTCTGCAAAATGTTTGGTATTCTGAAGAATATTGGGTATTATTATGCAAATAACATGCCCTGCAGAATATGATGAATTGTTTTTTTGCCTAATATTCTACTGAGTAATGGACATATTTATTTTGCAATTTTTTTCCAGAACATTCGGCATTTTTTTTTCAAAATATTCTGAATTACTTTCAGAATATTCTGCAATTTTTTGAAAATATTCTTCATTTTTTTCAAATTATCGGGCATTATTGATACAGAATTTTGTGTGTCACTTAGCAGGAGAATATGAGGTATTATCATGTGAGAGTGTAGTGCTGCAGCCTCTACGTCTTTATTTTAGCGCTTCCTTTTTTATTTTTTGTTTGTTTTTAGTTCGGCCTTCTTCAATTATTAATTTTTTTGGTCAAATTTAATTGGGGATAACTTTGTTGCTGTGACCTTAATTGCGGCAATTCCCCTATTTTTAATGAATTATTTGACCTAAATTACGGCAATCACCGTACTTTTAATCGATTGACCTTAACACTTTGACTGCGACGTGCGCCACCGGTGGTACACGGAGGTAATTTTCACAATGCTGCTGACCGACCAGTAGTCGCAAACTCAATTTTCAGAAATACTTAATGCTAAATGAAGGTACAATCCAGTTCATGTTTGCTATTTTCAAATTTGTTTACTACAATTGACTTTAAATTTGAGTTTGGTGTTGAACTTAATATTTAGTTGAAAGTGTTAATTACGGCAATTACCGTGTCCTTGATAAATTATTTGTAGCAATTATCGTATCTTTAATGAATTATTTGACCCTAATTGCAGCAATCACTACATCCTTGATTAATTAATTGCGGCAATTCCTGTATATGTTCAATTATTCAGCGTTTTCAACAATTCCGTTACCTTCCCTCAATTAACGAGTCCCGACAATTATCGAGTGTTGTTATAGTTCAACGGTTTGCGAACGCTTCCCTTCCGTTATAACTATAACGGTGTTTGTTCGGTTACGACCGAGTTGTAAAACAGAATTTTAAATGTCAATTTTAAGTTCATTATTTTTTGTTTGGTACTTTTACCTTCTAAACACATTAGCGTCCAAAATAATGTTAATAAAAAATCTTTTAAACGATCTTGCGCTTGTCAGTTGATTATGCTTCCTGCTTAATTATTTTGTATGACTTTTAGTTAAGAAGTTAGTATGGCAAATAATTAAATAGAACCAATTTTTTTCTTCAACAGTTTACCAATTTCACCAAAATGAAAATCTTGTCGACGCTCTAGAGGACTTTGTACTTCACAAAGCGTGCAGTAATTGTCCTAATTTTGTGTAAGGAATGTAATTATCTTCATTTTACGTCATGTTAATATTTATTAATGGTAGAATCTGTATTTTTTTCGACATTCCTGTCGGAAAAAACTTTGCCTTTACACGTCGCGCTATGCATCGTTTGTTCTACAACACATCTGACAAATTCTTTTAGGCGATTAAATCGAAGATAAAAGATTGTGTTTCATATATATGTTCCTTTTGGATATGCGCCGTCTATTAACCCTCCCCCTACCGAACATCACCCTCCTACATTCTGGAGATACCTCATTATTCTATCATACCGGATATTCTAAATCACCAAGTGTTATTCTGCAGGATATTCTTTATTGTTGTGCGAAAATGTCGTCCTATCCTACAAAATATTCATTATCTTGGAGATTTTCCTACTATGCGCAGAATATTCTTTTGCCCTACAAATTATTCGTTGCTATTCTGGTGTGGTGGTATCCGCAGATTTTCTGGTATTATTTAGCAAAATGTTGCTAATTTATACCATAAATTGCTAAATCTGCATAGATTCCCACGTCCTCCGCATGGTAACTCAATCCTATGCATAAAGTCCCACGTCCCAGGCACAGCTTAAATAGGATCTCCGTATCCTACACCCTGTCCAGATATGACGAAAGGATTTCTGTATCCCAAATGAGACCGAAATCCCCCACAAGGAAGGACAAAATACGAGAGAATTATAGTATTCATATATTAGTAACACAACCACCGCCCCTCGGGCGCGCAATTAAGGTAATGACTGGCTTAATTACTTTACAAAATACAAGACACCGAAACACAGTCGCAAACAATGACCATGGATTGGCATTCATTAATATAACTTTTCATGTGATCACCATTTTACTATTTTAAAAAGTGAGATTATTTAACGTCTTAGATCTCCGTATCCCAGATGACTTCAAGTCAACAATAATAACGTTTATCCTCAAATTTCAACTCATTAAAATTCACGTATATTCTTTTAATTAATAAACACAAAGACTTTACTCGTAGCTCCCTAAACACAAAGCAAGCGAGAGTTCCTAAATAAAATCGAGAGAACGGGACTAACACCTACGACGAAAGCATACATTATTTATATATGTATTAAATATATTACGGGCGTGACGCATTTAAATATATTACAAGGTCTTAACATTAACACTGCAGACAAAACAAACTCGTGGCAGGAATCTGAATCTAGACGGCGGTGTGCCGTGTGTCCGTCACGGGGGTTAGGGCCGATCTGGGGCGGTTTGTGGCCGATTACGGGTGGCCAGGGGCGGTTTTTAACCGATCAGAGGTGAGTTTTAGCCTATCTTAGGTGGCCAAAGGTTGACCAGGGGTGGTTAATGGCCGATCTCAATTAAGGATGGCCTAAGGCCATTCAGAAGCGGTTTACGGGTGGCCAAAGGCCTTCCAGAGGTGGTTAATGGCCGATCTTAGGTGGCCAAAGGCCGATCAAGGGCTGTTCATGGCCGATTTTTGGTGGTCAGAAGTTGACCAGGGGCAGTTTATAGCCGATTACGGATGGCCTAAGGCCAATCAAGGGGCGGTTTTTAGCCGGTTCGGGACGACGAATGGCCGAAGGCCAGTTTGGCACATCAATATAGCAGGTTAGCACGAAGATAATAACAAACAGAATCTGGCACCGCATAAAAATTACGTTAGACAAAACCAAATTTGAACAAGGAACCCACGCCGCGACGGACAAACGAACATCGCCGCTCAGACTCTGGAGGTTCTGCGGGAGGAGAGAAGCGGGACCGCCGCTGCTTCTTGCGCATCCTACCAATCCTGTGCGTAGATTCCTACGTCCTATGCACGGTAACCCAGTCCTATGTATAGATTCCTACGCACGGGAATTCAGTCCTGTGC
Source organism: Platorchestia sp. MABIK (assembly GCA_014220935.1). Lineage (NCBI taxonomy): Eukaryota > Metazoa > Arthropoda > Malacostraca > Amphipoda > Talitridae > Platorchestia > Platorchestia sp. MABIK. The sequence continues at coordinate 30,421 of JACJUY010006931.1, forward strand.
ATAGATTCCCAGGTCCGTATGGTAACTCAGTACTATGCATGTATTCCCACGTCCTACGCACAGGAATTCAATCCTATGCATAGATTCCCACGTCCCAGGGATGGCCTTAATAGGATCCCCGTATTCTACACACCGTCCTTGATATTACGAAAGGACTTCTGTCTCCTAAATGAGACCGAAATAGACATTTAAAATACACATATCCTTTGCCTCGAATATAAAGCACAAGTCTATTCTAGGTGAGATCGACTCTAGTGAGATTCACCAGTTTCAGGTTCGCCTAAAAAATTTGATCGTACCAACAAGACAATCTTTAACCGTGAAAGAATGAATCTAATAATTTCGAGGACAGCATTATACAACGAATATTTTTTAAATTTGTGGGCATAAAGCGGCTAATAATTTTGAGTAAAAGATAATTGAAACATATATATTATTCATTTCGAGCACAAAGCAGTAAGGACGGTCTCGCTACTCTCAACCACAGGCGAACGAAGCGTTAGTTATTAATTATCCCTAATTATTTCCCTAATATCGAGATACTTCCCTAGAATTGAAATATTTCTTCAATATCGAAATATTCCCTTAATATTGAAATAGGTTCCTGACGCTTACAACTCTAGACAAAATACTAAAGGAAAATACGGACTGTACATTGGTAGGCCTTAAATTAGGTTCAAATTAGCCAGAAATGCGATTGGTCGACGTCCAGCCAATCACAAACGACGACGGTTGGTCGCCGTCGAATCCCGGCGCTGTGATTGGTCGAAGCTTCCGCTTCGCTATTGGAGCTTAAATTAAGTTATAATACTTGTGATTGGCCGAGAAAATGCCGTGTGCTCATTGGCTGCAGCTCTTCCTCGCCTCCCATTGGCTGGCAACCGCAAGTTTGTGCTACGAGGCTCCTGATTGGCTGTAGTGGCCTCCCGCTTAGCCAATCACGACAGGCATATAGATATATACATTATGTAAACTCGTCTTTTGTTTTCTTGAGTATTTTGACCTGGTCCAAATGTGGGTAACTTCAAACCACACACAGAACATGCATTGTTTGTTTTGTGACGAGAGACGATATATAGAAATTATAAATTTAAACTCTACAACGAAACTTATAAATGCGGTAACTTGAGTGTTTCGGAAATTAAATATATTATGAAAATTGAATATTTAACGGAATTAAGGACTGGAAGTTATTCTTCAACAGAAAAACTTAACTTACTTTAATTATTTACTTGTCTAAAACCGGGCATGGGAAATATTTACGATAGATTAAAGATAAGCTAAGAAAGGAACGTGTTCAACAGGGTACGAAATGCATGAACTTATCACAAAGTTGACTGCGCCGACTTTATCTTAGCAAAAAAAATTCGCAAACTTTAAATTGGCGAAAAAAATTTGCCAACTTTCGATTGGCAAAAAAAATTCGCGAACTTTAAATTAGCGAAAAATAATTCGCGAACTTTAAATTATCGACTAACTATACACAAACAACACATGTGACAAAACAGAACTAAAACTAGTAACTTCGCCCTAGGCCTAGTGAATGTTGAGGAATTGGCGTCGCACTAGTGAACCTTAACTAGGCGACTAGCAGTGGTCACTAGTAAAGGCTAGCACTGGTCCCTAGTTGAGACAAGCACTAGTTACTGGGTGAAACTAGCACTGGTCACTAGTTAGGAGTAGCACTAGTACTGGTCACTAGTTGACACCAGCACTAGGATCACTAGTCAAGACTAGCACTAGTTACTAGTTGAGATTAGCATTAGCCTCTAGTTAAGACCGTCATTAGGACCGGTTACTAGGCGACAAGGGCTGGAGACACTGCACAAAACAAGACAATAATTAATTATAATAACCAATAAGTACAAAAACAAAAATTACAACAAACAATAATTACAATAACCAATGCATTAAAGAAGTGACACACACTCACCGAAACTAATCCAGTTCTGGAAATAAAAAAATTTCGTGCGCTGATTTTTTTTTTCAGAGTAGATTTGAAATTTTTCTGGAATCTGAAGTATAAGTTATGCAACCATTTGATAATTAATGAATTTTATGGAACATGAATGGAGAATAAATTATGACGATTCAAAAATTAATTAACTTTATGGAATATGAAAAAAATTATGCACCCATAATGCAAAAAATAATTAGTCAGCAATCATAATTGATGCATTAATTAATTGGCTAAAATATATTCCTCTAAATAATCAATTAATTAATTTGATTACATAAATTCCCCTATATAATTAAGTAATTCAATTAATTATTTGCCTAATATATATTCCCCTAATCAATTATTTAATTAGCCTTCACTCAGCAAATTTCAGCGACCATAATTACTCAAATGTCCAACACGACAGAAATGAAAGAAATAAGGAAATCAATACACCAGATAGACCACCGTTGATAGATCACCAGAAAGATGTTGAAAAAGTATGTGTATGTGTTATATATATGTGCTGACATACGTTTTTGTGAGAGGGAAATGGGACGCCATTGCTGTATTAAATTCAAGTTCAGAAAATGGAGAACACAAATGGAGGAGGGAGTGTGAGTGCGTTTTTTGTTTGTCCACGCAGGGCAGTTCTATCTTTAAAAATGCACAAATCATCTTAAAAATAAACCTAAATTAAGAAGAATTAAAAAAATGTTAAAATCAACTCCTCTATAGTGAAATTATTTTGAACACGATAAAAAAAAAATAGATGAAAAAAACAAAAAAGATGGAAAAAAATAAGGAAAAGAAACAGACAGTGTAACCAACACAGAAGCCGTGGCAAAACCAACCCTAATATGGTTAAAAAAACTCAAATGCGGCACAGTCAATCCAAATATGGCAAAGTCAACTCAAATATGGTAGAATTAAGCCATAAATGGCAAAGTTAACCCATAAATGGTTGAAACCAAGCTACAGCAGGAGGGAGGTATGGGGGACGAGCGTACATGAAGATGTGAGGTCCCTGGGCAGCAAGGTTAGAATTTGAGGGGGGAAGGGGGCGCGGCGGGGGGAGGGGGGGCTACCACCTGGTGGGGGAAGGTATGGGAAGAGAAGGAAAGGAAAGGAAGGAAAGACAGAATTAGAAGACTATGCGCGTGAACATATACAATACATATAAATGCATACACACATAAATATACATTTGCATGTGCAAGAACATATCACTACCGTTCATCAAGCTAACCTACACATCGATATTAAATTAAGTAAGACTACCAATACAAAATTTAATGAAAAAACACACCGAAATATTCACCATGTCGAGAAATAATTTGTATCTCAACGAGCGTATCTAATTTGACTAGGTAGTGCGCCAAGTGCTGTACTGGGGTACTTGTTTTTGGGCTGGTACGTACGTCACACTTACCCCCACCCAGCACCCTTGACTTGAGGACATCCAGAAGTACTCAAGCTGCACCATCAGGTACCTACCCCGAGCACCCGTAAGTACCCATGTACCCTTTAAGAACCTCAAGTAGCTCTAAGTACCTCAAGTACTTAGATTACCCCCTAAGCATCTCAAGTACCTGAAGTACCCTTAAGCACCCCAAGTACACTTAATCGTTCTATCTCAAACTCTAAAAGTGAAAAAATCATGAGAAAAATGATCATTTTTCTGAACTGATGATAGATCTGGACTCCAAAACGTTCCGTTTTCACAAGAAAAATGATTCCCTTCCTTCGGGATAATGTTTTTCGCTTTTAATTTTAAGCACCCAATCACCCCTAAGTAACCCCAATCGCCCCTAAGTACCCCCAATCACCCCTAAGTACCCCCAATCACCCCTAAGTACCCCCAATCACCCCTAAGTACCCCCCAAGGATCCCTAAGTACCCCCCAAGGACCCCTAAGTACCCCCCAAGGACCCCTAAGTACCCCCAAGGACCCCCAAGTACCTCGTCAGGAGGGGCGACCCCATACTTGAGTCTGGGGTTGCGGTTGTTGCTGCAGAAGGTGCTGGTGGTGCCCACCTTGCCTGCCCCACCACCTGCAGTAGGGAACGACTTGTGAACACTGACCGCAACGTGACCCACCGGTGGGACAAGGCGGGGATTTTCACAACGCTGCTCATCGACCAGTAGCCCCACACACACGAAGATAAAATATTCCTTCCTTTACACTGACTTCTTACCTTGCCTGCTACACATTTCATACGGATTATCGCACCAAATAAAATTTCAATACCTTAGGGGAATAAGGAAGCATTTTTCTCAAGTTAAAAAATTAGTGGCCCAGTGGGCGAGTGGTTACTGTGTTTTTTTTCGATAGAAGAGCATCGAGGGTTCGAATCCTCATTCCCACCAAAGTTTTTTCGCAAGAAAAAAAAGGAAAAATTGTCAAGAATCCCACATGAGGAATACATGAGATCATTCTCATGGCTCCCCCAACACAATTCCTCCCTCTAGAGCTCCCTCGGAACGTACCTCCCCCACAGAAGGAGCTGTGGGAAGACCCGCCTCCCCCACCACTCCCGCTGCTGCCCCCGCTGCTGCCGGTGGTGAGATGGAAGGCGTTTTCAAGGCTTCCACTCGAAGAGTTCGAGTTATTGTAGGCGGCGTTGGAGGCGAAGTATTGTTGCTGTTGTTGGTGGTGGTATGAGGGTGCGGGGGGCGGGGGTGTGGCGGGGTGGTGGTATGAGGGTGCGGGAGGTGGCGGGGATGCGGTGGTTGTCTTTTTGTAGACGGGGTTGTCGAAGTTCATGGAGTGCATCGAGCGCTTCCGGAAGTAGCGGTAGATCAGGTACGACATCTGCGGTCGGGTACGGTGCGTTAATTCTTGCGTCATGGATCTTACGCTAACTCATGAAACTTTCGCTACGTCATGGAACTTACGCAACGTCCGAGCAAGTAGACAAAAGACGTTATAATAGCCTCATGATATCGAAACTTATAAACGAAGAGCGCTGATAATATTGAAATCATATTTATTAGAACTTTACAAGGTCTCAAAATAAAATATCTACAAAGAATCTATTCACTCTATAAAACATTTCGGAGACCAGCTCCATCCTCAGTAAGTCATTCTATAAAGAAAAGCAGAGTTGAAAGAAGAAAAATTCAGTCATATCTAAAGAACAAATTTTTTTTCATTAAAAACCTACGTTTAAATTTGCAAGGGAAATGAACTATTTGTACTATTAAGGACAGGCTTTTCTGTGGCTGTGTATAGGGACTCAAAAATACGCAAGTCTAATTCATTCGGAGCAGTACGCAAAATTTTAAAGTCATCTTTTGCTATGCGATCGCAGCACTGTTCACCATGAAGGCGAATATACGAGTGAGGCGGTTGGGTTAACATTCTTCCAGTACGGTAGCTGATTCCTAATAGCTGGGCAAATAGGAAGCTGGGCGATCCTGATGTAAAGCGGTAAAGTCGTCATGCCGACATAGCCAGATGTACACTGTACACAACTAAACTTGTAGACAACGGATGTCCGCATTCGCTTCGGAATGACGTCCTTGTAGCGGAAAAATGAGCCAACTTTAAGAGCATTAACGGCAATGATACATAGTTTCACGGCAGGAAGATGGCGTTTAAAAAGGGTCTCTAAATCTCCCGACATCTTATCAGTAAAATCTCCAAACTACGGAAAAACACAATATGGACGTTGCATCGGCACTGGAAGAGTACTTGTTTTTAAAATTTTTTTTAGCCAGAAATCTTTTAATTTGAACATGAACTATAGATGAAGGAAATCCATTTTGACCAAAAAAATTTTTCAGAAAAGTAAATTCACCGTGCAAGTCCACATAGTTTGAACAAATGTTATACGCTCGATTCAGTAATGTCATTATGGTATTAATTTTGAACTTATAAGCACAAAAACTGAAAAAACTTAAGCCCAATCCAGTAAAAGTAGGCTTCCGAAAAACAGGATTTAAAAGTGCGGCCTGTTTTAGTAATTTGAGAATCTAAAAATGATAAACAATTATTGCAATCAATTTCATCAGTAAATCATATGTTAAGATGCTTAGAATTCAAATAGTCTTTGAACATAGCGATATGGCTAGGATCTCGAAATGATGAAAAAAGTATCGTCAATATATCTTCGGTAAAATACGGGTTTGAAACTTGTGGGGCAATCTGCAAGCCATTTTTTGCTCCCAATTGCGCTTGAAAATGTTTGTAAAAGTAGGGCCCACAGGGAGTCCCATGCCAAGACCTTCTATTTGTTTGTACAATTTGCCAGCAAAAATAAACACTGAATTCAAAACCGAAAGTTCAAGTAGAGTTTTAAATTGAAAGCCCCAAACCCCATCTATTGACGAGGCAAAATACGCATTCAAAATTACATTGATCATTTCTGTCAGAGGAATGTGAGTAGATAAACTTTCAACATCAAATGAAGCCATAGTAACACTATCCGCACCTCGAAATGATGTAATCTCCTCAACAAATTGAGATGAATTTTCTAACGTACATGTACTCATTTTTGGTCAATGGACTTGACACGGGCACTAAGAATCGAGCTAACTGTAACTAGGGGTGTTGACCGCGGCAAAAATGGGCCGAAACTGAAACTTCGTAGAAAAGTCTGGCTTGTGCACTTTAGGCAGACCATACAAGATTCCTGGACTTGAGCCGGAGACATACAATTTTGAGCACAGTTCTTTGGACAGAACGTGTAATTTTTTAGTTTCCGCAAAAAATTATTAATCTTATCTTCAATTTGAAGGATATTTTTCTACCATGATTCAGTTATCAATTTCAATTTTGTTTCATCAGAAATTAGCGATACCATCTTAGTTATATACACAGATTTATCAAGAATAACTATACCCCTGCTTTTGTGAGGCTTATATGGTACGATTTCGTCATTTCTGCCTAATTCCTTCAGTACAGATATATCACTGTTTTGAAATACAGACGAGAAAATTTTCTGTGGTTTGAAACTAGGAAAATACCGATGAGCTAAAAACCGTAGATCTTGTAGAAATCTGGTACGATCAGCACCCTGAATATTTTCGCACGAGTTCACAAGTTTTTCAAATGATAACAAGTTTTTGTAAAAATCCAACTTAAAAATTGGCAGACAAAAATCCAGCCTAAAAGCTAATAATACTTTTGTACGTTCTGGTAGAGATATTGCACTATAGTTGAAAATGACTGTTCGGATCACAATGGCAAACATCGGATGGCACACTGAGGTCTTCGAGTTTCTTCTTATAGGTCCCCACGATATATATATATATATATATATATATGAAACTCATTGTAGATCAACAAAAATATTTACATCACTAGCAGATATAGAACAACACCCCCACCCCCTCACACCCCCGCCCCCCTCACCAGCGCAGCGACGGCCACCAGGACGCCCGTCGTGAGGACGGAGATGACCACGATGCTCACCCCCCTGAGGGGGGGCTCCCCTTCTCCCCCCTCACCCCGCCCCGACGCATACCCCGACATCCCCGTCGCGGGGGGCACCTCGGGGGGCTGCGGCACCTCACCTGTAACAGAGGGGAAGGGTTAGTATGGGGCAGTTGGGGTAGTGGCATTGGCGATTCGTAAAGACGAAGAAATTATATCTAAAATATATTTATATATTTTATACATAACTAGGGGAAGGCAACTGAGACAGAGAGGGGGTCACTTGGGTGGGAAGGGAGGTCAATTGAGGGATGGGAGGTCATTAGGGATCATTTGGAGAGGGGGGGGGGGGAGGTCATTAGGGGTTGTTTTGGGTAGTGAATGTGCCAATTCCAAATACATATAAGTAGAAATTACATGTGAAAGAAAATAGTTCTTTAAAATTAATTCAGGTTGATGGTGAAATTTGTTTTTTTTTAAATGTCGTTCCTTTTTAACTTAGTTTTTAAGAATGCGATGTGGATTCCCATCAATAAGTAACTTTTCTACGAAAAAACGTAACTATGCAACAGGAGATATTGTCGGTAATTTAGATACTGATATGGTTAATCCCATTCAGATATCAAGTAAAGCACAACACATACAATGCCGTATATCATCCTACGGAACGACGGGTACACATACACACGCACACAACCACCAGGTACGCACACAACCCATAGGCATATACACATGTGCACCTCACCTGCCACCTCACACATACACACACACATGTGCACCTCACCTGCCACCTCACACACACACACACACACATGTGCACCTCACCTGCCACCTCACACACACACATGTGCACCTCACCTGCCACAACACACGTGAGTTTGTCCGCTTGGAGCGTCATGCCGTCCGGACACGCACACGTGAGCTTGGGGGACTGCGCGCTCACCTGCACACGGGGACACTTGTGTGGTGAAATTTGGCAACCTATATGGCAACATACATTTATGGCAGAATCAAATGGCAACCTCATATCACAACTCGTAGGACAACCTATCTGGAAAGCTATACGACAACTCGTGACATTTTGTCATGAAAGTTGTCACACACTACACACGGCGCAGGTTCTGCTTTAATGGGAACCACTCAAGGGCTAACCTACTCATTATGGAATTGAAGTAGTTGAATTAAAGAAAAATTTAGTACATACTTCACTGTATTAGACAGAACTGGCACCACGACGTACCAGCACTGGCACCACGACGTACCAGCACTGGCACCACGACGTACCAGCACTGGCACCACGACGTACCAGCACTGGCACCACGACGTACCAGCACTGGCAACACGACGTACCAGCA
>JACJUY010006932.1:14837-25345 GCA_014220935.1 Platorchestia sp. MABIK
GCCTCCGCAAATTTTCTAACGAGCAATAAAATGAGGCCCTGCGTTTGCTGATTGCCACGATCGCGCACAAAAAATGAAAGTTTTTAAAATAAGGCGAATTCAACTGGTTTTTTAATGTAGCTTGAAAGACAAAGACGTGAAAGGATTTTGTATCACAATAAGGATTATGAAAGAAATATGTATCATTTGAATGAATTACGGATTGAAATGAAAGATAATTTAACTAAATTGAGATCGCAATGGGGACTGATTTCATTGGATTTCTAAGTGAACTGATCATTAAATGATGACATTAGATTATGGATTAAAGTAGACACGACCCGTCTTAGCATTCGACGATGTTCGAAAAAGCATTTAAATCATAAAATGTGATTGTTAATTTTAACACTATAGTCCTTTTCTAATTTTACAACCTTACAAAATTGTTGTAGTTTACCGCGTGTTTGAATTTGCCTCATTTTTTCGTACGCTGATGAAAGAAAATATAAAAAAATAAAATATTCCATGTAACATACCATTGCTCTCGCATTACTCGGACAACTCCGCAAGTGTGTGATGAGCGTATCTGTGCCACAAGGTTCTCCGCCGTTCCCATTATCCATAACTGTATAGTCCACCCCTCCTTTATTAGAAATAAGAAAGAAGCCAAATTAAAGAAAGGCCGTGAGAAATAAAAAAATTCAATCTCTCGAGAGTTGATGAGGCCGAATGCACACGGCCCGTAAAAAATGTATAATAATGTTCGACAAATCACATGACACACGTTCCTATTTCCTAAGAATTCACATACCCATTCCAACCCGAATCTGATGGATTAATACACTGGAGATTGTGGAGTTGATTAAGCTTGTATCACAGATACGCTCATCACACACTGCAGGCTGGCTTCGGACAGACAGACAGAGAGACAGACAGACAGAGAGACAGACACCGCTCTTATTACAGTATAGATTGTAGCATTAGGGGCTACTCAAAATGAAGAGGCTATTTTTTAAGGAGCTCATTTTCTTTCGACAATAATGTGCAAGAAGAATTCGGCAAAGTTACCTCAATTTTCAGTAGGATACTGAAGACATAATTTCAACGCTTCTATTTTAAACTCGAAAAGTAGTTTTCATCATACACTGGAAAAAACGGCGCTGGAAACAGCCAGCTGACGATGATGCCACAAATAACATCAATGTCAAAAATGCCTTATAAAACGTTTAGATCAATCAATTTAGTTTAGGGTAGACTGGATTAAATTTGGTTACGTTACACGAGGTTAAATCTTTTTACCTCACGTCAAGTCAGTCTGAAAGGAAGGCAGTTTAATTTTAGGCCCCTAATTATCAGAGACGGGGTTTTCATTTCCACAAGTTCCCTGAATGTGCCAAAAATGCCTGTAAATTTTTTTTTATATTATATGCCTGTAACCATTAAAACCTTTGAATCGTCATTGCATGATGTACTTGAAATGCGTATCTGTGATACGGGCTTCTCAGCCTCTCGAGTACAAATTTGTATTACAATCTCTTTTCGGAATTAATTAATTCATCTAGAATTTAAGTGAAGGATTAATGTGAGGAAAATAGAGGTGGTAGTAATGCCTGTGCCGCAGATACGCTCATTACCCACTTTCCTATTTTCAAGAAATCAAAGAATGATGTGGCTTTCATGTTATTACCAACCTAATTAAATGTTTTACGTGCTATACTGAATACTTTCTAATACCGTCATTTTTGACGGTATCTTACGTTAGTTACCTATAGAATACAAGTATGTAATTTTTTCTACTTGGAACCATTAGAATGTACGCATGGCATAGCTGCAAGACTTTATAAAGGCATCTTATACGGGCTATGCTACCAGACAGGTAGCACAATAACTAAATAGCAGGTATTATTAGGGTAGAAATTTGTCTTGTGATGCCATGTAGTGAATTAATATGGAGGAAAATGTTACAAAGGGTCACGCCTGGTATCAGAGATCTGTTTCATTCTGTTCAGAGCATTCAGGGTACAGTGCTATTTTATTTAATTATGAGGCCAATAAGCTGTTTAACGTGCTCTGGAGAACATTATGAAAAGTTGTCATTTCTGACAGAATCCGGACACTCCCCTCAAGGGGATACAATATTTATTATTGAGTCTATGGGAATTAGCACTCCCAGGGGGAAAATGTGCGAGGGCCCATGCTGAGAGTTAGATAGGCCTTCTTTTTGTTGAAATAGAATAGGTGTTTTGTTTTGTTACGGACCATCTTTTTTCGGTTCACTGCTGTCCTGTTTTTCAGCACCTGCTACTTTCTTCTTCAATTTTTATCTTGTTTCATGAACGTCCTTCTTAGCTTACTATTATTATGCACCTTGTGCGTAGATTCCGCGTTCTCTCAACTCCATACTAATTGGTGCCTTCATCCTTCCTCTCCTTGAACATCTTTGTTGTGGTAAAGGGTGGTTAAAACTTTTTATAATCAATCAATCAATCACCCGAACACTTGTTCATAATAAAACATGTGATATGTAAATTTATTATGTATTACAGATACGCTTATTATGATACTTTTTATCACGTCACAGATACGGAGCAAATCCGCTCCACAGATATGTTTTACAGGCACGCTCATCAAACTCTCTCGGGTGTTAGAAATAAAACATCAAGGTGATATAGATAAAAAATAGATACATTAATACACAACAGTTCTTATTATTGTTTTGGATTGAATTCAGAACTCAATTGTTAGTATAATTGATGATTGATTTCAGGTCAGGGTTGAGGATTTAAATGAAAATTGAGCTGATGATTAAAAAGAAGGTTCAAATGATTGAATGAATGGTTGAATAAATTAATCACTATTATAAAAGTAGCCGCGTCCGTCCGTCCGTCCGTCCGTCCGTCCGTCCGTCCCTCCGTCCGTGTGACCCCCTCTTGATTATGGTATCCACAATACGCAATCGGCTAATTTTTAAAATAGAAATTTTCTATGGAGCTTCCTCTGTTGAAATTCATCATGTCGCTTTGATATTTTTAATTGATCATGCGAAAAGAAATGTCCTAAATTCGTTCGACCAGTAACCTGGCTACCACTGGGTATAAGGCCCAAAATTTTGGAACATGAGTTATTGTTTTCGAAATTGTGATTTTCTTGAAAAGCTTTGAAGAGATTGTGGTTGCCGGCATGTGGCCGAGGGGCAGACAGAAGCTGGACGTCGTGGTGAGAGGTTGTGGCGTGCGTGCGATCACTTGTCTGCCGGCGTTCCAGGGTTTTTCTTGTTTACTGTTTTCGTGTTATTCAGTGTTGGGTTTCGTTGCTTTGTTTGTGGTGATTCGTTTGTCGTTTTTAATTGTACTAATTCAACTTTTCATCGTACCGTGTTCGTCGGTATCGTCAAAGACCCTCGTCTTAGCTGATGTGAGCCCTAGTCCTTTACTACAGAGATAATAGACGACATTTCAGAATAAAATTCAGGCAAAAGAAGCCGCCAAAGATAGAAATGTGTCCAACCGCAAGAAAGGAGCAGCAAGACTCCGACAGCAAGAAAAACATCGAAGACGATCGGATGAACGACGCGAAATGGCAAGACGAAGCAATGTTACTCGCCAACGAAAAGCTAGAGCTAAATTGACCCTTGACCGGCGCTTGGAAATTCTATGGAATAATGCAGAGCAACACCGAGTAGCTAAAGAGAGCTTAACACATGAAAGAAGTGAGGAAATTCTTCGTCATAGCGCTGGACAACATTGAGTGGCACGAGAGAATTCAACTCAAGAAAGAAGGGGCGAAATTCCTAAGACTAATGCCGACCAGTACGTGTGCACTAGTAAATATAAGATTGAAGCAATGATTTAATAAATGATTAAAATACATGATTGTATCAGTGCTTGCCCCACGGCAGCCACCACTCTAATTTGAAGCTCTACGAATCACTGCAGTATCGAAAAATGCAATAATAACGATAGGTTCTTTGGAAAATCTAGAGTTTTTGACGAGGAATAAGAGACAAAGAATCAGCACGCTAACATAAAAAATTCTCTAACATGTGAAAAATGTTATCGTGGACAAGTTAGAGTTTTTTACCGTCATTTCGTCCCTCCTAGGAAAACTGATTTGCAGGAATTAAATATTAAGACTAGGAAAAAGATATTTATAAGAATTGAGCGCATTTCAAACAAGATAATATTTAGTCAATACCCATAACCTCCTCCTTTTTTACAGCCGATTTAGCGTCGGTTACTGTAAATACGACGATGAAATACCAAAGCATTTGAAAATTGAAGTGAATCTTGCTTAAGAACAATGATAATTATTATTGTGGGTCATTGTTAGGAGGTGCTCTACTGAATGTGTTTACCGGAATTTACCAATTATTCTTATGAGAATTTTTTTTACAACTGTCGGACAGACGACCTAAACATTTAATTGCTGAATAAGACTTCGAAATAGTCACGTAAACTTGTGCAATTGAAATTCACACTCGAGTAAATGTTATTTCGTCCCGCGCATGTTCTCAGTTTCAGAACTACTCACAGACAGACTTCAAAATATGATAACTTAGATCAAACGAACGACTCAACATCGCTCATTATGAGGTGCTGCGAAAGACTTGCATGCGCTCAAAACTCTCTCAATAATGAGATGAATTTGTCTCGTTGTAATGAAGTCCACTTCAACAATTACTGTAATATTCTATGACCTTGATTTTAAATGACCTTCAACGCCATCGATCGTCTGGGCTTATTTAAATTCAAGTTGTTGTAATGCATTCCATGTATCAACTCCTTTTGGAAATAATCGGTTTTTCTTTCTTTCATTTCCTTTTTCTCAATGTGCAGGCAAATAGCATCAATTTTTTCACAAAAAACTGGCTCACTTCGCATTTAGTGCGTAATTGCTTTCTGATGGACAGGTCGTTATTTTTTCACAAGGAATTCCTAAGCTTTTTCTCGGATAAAAAAAAACGTGCGCTTGCCCCAATTTATTTAGCATCCGAGTTACTTGTCCGAACTGAGCCGGGGCTTATTTATTTCTATCAGCAATGCTAACTTCTTAATGCTAACTCGTAGTAATGCTTCTTTTCCAGTCGTGTATATAGATCAGTATTTTGGGAAAAGGAGGTAATTTACGGCAAATCGAAGATGTGTATGGACCTACTTACGATGGTTCTCTGCACTTTAGTTGCGTATTCCAGAATCAGAAGCTGCACACTACAAATTTGTGCAATGAAATGGCGATGGTGAGTCTGGAAGGTCCTAAAAATTTCTCTTATTTCTTGATTCAGAATATATCCTTTGGCGGAACGAATATTTTACTCGTACTCCTAATATCACAAAAACTGTAATTAGACTGACGCTGGCATCAGGTTATCACCAACATCAGAATGGGGACGGAACTGCCGTCCGGCAGAAAGTTTCAAATATCACAGTAGGGCACAAGTTCGAAAAGAAAAAATTGTGTTTAGCATTTTTAATGAGTGTGCCATATATGGCACGTGGGACCGTTAAGAGTTAAATTATCACGGTAGATGCGTTCACTTATCGAGCTAGACGTATTGATTTCCTGCTAGGGACTGTACATGAATAAATGATTACGGTTGATTGATTGTTGTAGGTTTCTATTTAGTATGAAAAACTAGCGAATTCAGAATGCTGACTTGTTTTTAATCAGAAGAATGTGTTGCTTAAAAGTCATGTAAAGACGCAGGTAATGAGCATGATTAAATTAAGTTAGTATATAAGCCAGTAAATACACAAGTCAGTTCAACACGTTAGTCGCGACGTTATTTTTTTATAGTGCCGTCGACTGATCCGTAGTCGCAAACTCAATTTTTAAAAAGACTTAATTGAAGCTAAATGAATTACCGATCCAGCTTATGTTTGTTATTTTAAAAATTACTCCCTACAATTGACTTTAAATTTGAGTTGAATATTGAACTTCAGTTTAACCCACCACTGTCACCGTTTTATAGTGAGTTCCAGCGATCCTTTTTCCACATAGCCACTGCATTATTGTTAGCCTATAAAATTTATCCAAGAGGAAAACTATCAATGAAACTTAATGGGCACAAAAATTGACGAAGTCCGGAGAGTCGAATAGATGTCTCGAGTGAATCCTTGTTGACTTGAAAGGAAGATTCGACATAATGTTCGCACATGAAGCAATTTCGAGAGAACATAAGTGCCAATCAAAGATTTGAGAAGTTAAAAAGAAAGTGCTCAGATGAAACCTTGTTCGAAACCTTGAGAAGTTATAAAACAGTACGCAAATAAAATCTCTTGACATTGAAGAAGAAACAGAGCACAACTTGCACACAAATATGTTTCAATTACTTAGATTCAACAACTCGTACACAAAATATACAGTTAAGAATGCTCGTGTTTTTGAAACGAGAACTCATGTGACTAAAACTCATGATTTATTAATTCATTTGCTTTCGTTCGAATCAAACGAAATAAAATTCAAGACTTCCATTTATTAAATTGCGTGCAAGTTCCAGAGATGAATGCAATCGAAAGGAATCAGTTATCAACGGGATGGGATGCCTCGCTATAGCTGCGCCACGCAAGAGGGATCTGATAGCATTCGCAATAAGCGAAATGGGTACCTCCTGCTGAAATAGATCTCGGATCTAAAAACATGTTCTTTTGCACTAATGAAACTGCAAGCGAAAAGGTTTGTCATTTTTACCGAGTATCATTATTATAGAATGATTTCTCAATGTATATTAGCATATGAGTCGTAGTAGAATGGTTAAGAAAGTGCTGTCTACTCACATCTCATAATCTGATACAATTTGAAGCAGTTTTGTTTGAGATGAATAAGAGAATGACAATTTCGGAAAAATTTTCTCCCATAAACGTCGATAAATTGTTGATTCTTCGGGGTGTTTTCACTAATACTCTACAGAGATATATTTTATTTCAAATCTGGTACAAATACATACCTGATAATTATATGCTAGCTAAAATCTGGTACAAAACGTACATTTCCTAGTGCAAATCTGATAGAAATACGTACAAGATATGTCCTCGAACAAATCTGGTGTCAAAACGTACTAGATATTTCCAAGAACAAATCTGGTGCAAAAACGTACTAGATAGTTTCACGAACAAATCTGGTGCAAAAACGTAATAAATATTTCAAGAACAAATCTGGTGCAAAAACGTAATAGATATTTCAAGAACAAATCTGGTACAAAAACGTACAAGATATTTTTAGGTTCGGTGAATGCGTTTGAGAGAAAGAAAGAAAGTGTGTAGTTCTCTGAAGCATTTTTCTCCCTTCAGATCACACTAGCTCTTTTAGGTATTTTTGTGCCTGCAAAACGCTTGAGTTAACCAGAAACTGTCCTTTGAAGTTTTCACAATCCTTGTCTTTCTTTTCTAGCGAAGAAAAGTTCTGCAGTCGCAATTTTCAGAGTTGGTGTCTTTGAATGCACACAGAATGCGAAGAATTTGAATTGCAATTTTTATCGCGGAAGACACTCAGAATTTGTGCTTAGTTTTAAATTTGGTAGAGAACGAATATATATCGCAGTAGAATTTTGTATTTAAACGAAAAATATTATTTTTCTACTTGTGTGACTTCCAACATTCTTACGACCAATACTGAGAATTTATTTCAAAATGATAGGAAAGTTTTTTAGCTTTCGCATTAAGAAGAAGTTAAAAAGTAAACATGCCACTTAAATGAGCAATCAGACACGTAAAAAAATCACAATTTCTAAAGCCTGGAACGTTTATAGTCAGGATGGAATTTAGCAAAATGCCAGCTCAGCGGAAAATTACAAAAATATTGCCATATATTATCTGAGCACTGAGGTGAGTAAACAGAATTGCAACACGATGAGCGAAAGTACAGTAGATAATCAACAAATTAACACTACAACAACAATAACAAGGAACTCGATGTCAACGAGGGGTAAAAGAGTAACAGTACGCACAAAAAAATGACCTACTAGATTGATAAGAAGGAGAAGAAAAATATCTGTTAGAATTGGGTGAAAACGAACAAAAAAAAAGGAAAAGCAATAAAAAGATGTGCAAATAAAATGGCACGCACCCAGGAAATAATTGTAGGGTTTTGTGGAAACAACAGTAGTCTTTGTGAACACAATAAGAAGGGTTCAAATGAATGAAAATACTGATTACAGAAATTTGTTTGTATTTAGAATAAGCCTTTGCTTTCCTAAGAAATTGCAAACTTTAGTTCACTGATGAACTGAAACCATAAAATCATATCTGCCTGAAACTCTGTCTAAGATTTTTAATTACGTAAATTGCATTAACTGCAAAAGCTTATTTTAAACTTTACGTTTTCCTCAGTGCGCCATCAAATGCAATCTCAAAAAGAACTTTAACGTGAAGACTGAACAATGTATTATCTTTGACAAAATTGAAATACATTATTCTTTATTAATTTAGAACTACAGCGTCGACAAGTTTTTTATATGATTGTAATATATGCCTTTAGCCGTAGTTTGTTATAATAAACGTTTGTCGGCACGTGGTTAATTGTTCAATTGTTTACTGTAGTGTTGACGTCACCACAATAACGACAAATACTACGTTCGTAATTTGCGTTTATAATGTAATTGATTCATTTCCTTTCTTCAAATCCATATTTGAAAATATTGAAAAAGCACTCAACTAATTACTGTTTTTTAATAAATATATCGCTTCAATAATATGAGGAACATGGTTTGAATAACTTTAATGCTTTTCATTTTTATAAACTCCGTGCAAACGCTTATTTAGATCGATGAAATTTGGTCAAGAATTTTGCAGGATATTTTATTGCATTAGCAATGAAAATGTTGCCATCCCTTCCAATTAATAGGCCTAGGCAAATATATAATCTATGTCGATGAAACAAATTTTTACTTGTTTTTACAAAATTGTTTGAACAAGCAAAAAAAGATTTCGTTGCTACGTTTCTTGCAAAGATTAAATCTACACATCGTCCAATGGTAATCTTTTGTAGTTGCATGCATGTATGATTTATGGATGTGATAAAGTGGAATTTCACGCATATAAATATCTATTGAGTGTAAATAAATCCTCGATACTACTATGTGAATGTGTAAAATAAGATTACCTTTTGAACATAAATATTTAAATGGATGCACAATGCCATTGATGTGGTAGAATTTTAAAATAACTCTATTGTGTAGGATAATACGAAGTTTTTATAATTGACTTGCATCTTTTACGCCGCTCAAAGATCTGAATCACACTCTGCCTCCTGATCCTGGATACTTAGCACATTTTACGACAGCTTGTCCTTAGGTTGCAACACTGGCGGAAATTTTATGTATTTCTTGCAGAAAGGAAAAATGTTTGTCGTGCTCTTCACATCCAATAAATACGTGGTTAACACAGAAAACGCTCAAATTAACGAGTGATTATGTCAATTCATAACTCAACTTAGGGTTGGATTAATTTGAATTCGACTTGGATTAATGTAAACTTGACTTAGATCAAATTGAACTTGTTTTGGATTATTTTAAAGTGAAAAGGTGCAGCGCTAGAAGTCAGGTATTGTATGGTAGTTGTCGGTACAACCTCTTGAGTTAATTCCGGTATTTCAATTCTAGTTTTAACACCGTCGGACGCTCGTAAAATTCCCAAGAGCAGAGGTTCTCAACCAGGGGGTAAATTTGACCCCAGGGGGTAAAAAATTATATAGTTAGGGTAAATAACTAAAGAAACTGATAATCTAAAAATTAATTCAATTATATTTAATTTTTGGTAAATGAGAGAGTGAACGCAAAGAAAATGTGTGTGTGTTTTGTTTAAAAGTAGGGGGTAAATGGAGGAATACATAAAGCCGATGGGGTCAATGATGGAGGAGAGGTTGAGAATGAGCTTTTGCATTAAGAACAAGCAGATATGTGCAAACGCAGAAACTGAAAAATGCAGACGTAGACACTTGAAGAATGCGCATATGTATCCTATGTGAAAAATAGCTCGGCGTTAGCAATTCAAAAGATATATCACGAATGAAAAATATATTCGGCCTAAAGAACTGCGCGGTAAATCCTGAAGGGAAAGTACTTTTGGGTCAGAAATTTTCAGGGTAATTTCTCAACTAAATATATGAATTAGAAACTTGTCAAGCACATCATCAACTTGAAATAATAATTAGAAAATTGCAGAATATTTCTTCAATGAACAATGCCAATGAATAATAAACTTGAACGACAATCCCCGTTGAAAAATACCACAAATTTATGAAACACGCAGAGATATACACATACATTTAA
Source organism: Platorchestia sp. MABIK (assembly GCA_014220935.1). Lineage (NCBI taxonomy): Eukaryota > Metazoa > Arthropoda > Malacostraca > Amphipoda > Talitridae > Platorchestia > Platorchestia sp. MABIK. Next base: position 25,081 of record JACJUY010006932.1, read on the forward strand.
TGATATACCCGCAGAGTTTAACTATCTACGCGATTTTTTTGTAACAATGGTTTTCCTCTTGGAATCATAAACTCCCAAATTAAAAAGTTTTTGTCGAGAAAATATTGCGATTCCGATATTCCTGTTAAATGTGAAAATTACCTCTATTGCACTTTACCCTATTTCGGTTCTCCATCTGAAAAACTAGTCCGTGAATTAAAGTCTTTATTCAGTAAGCATTTTCGTGGAGTAGGTTAACGAGTCATACTGATTCGCAAACCAAAAA
>JACJUY010006933.1:18231-47411 GCA_014220935.1 Platorchestia sp. MABIK
AGTATTGAAGTGACATTCAAATGAAGTATTGAAGTGACATTCAAATGTAGCATTGAAGTAACATTCAAATGAAGTATTGAAGTGACATTCAAATGAAGTATTGAAGTGACATTCAAATGTAGCATTGAAGTGACATTCAAATGAAGTATTGAAGTGACATTCAAATGAAGTATTGAAGTAACATTCAAATGAAGTATTGAAGTAACATTCAAATGAAGTATTGAAGTGACATTCAAATGAAGTATTGAAGTAACATTCAAATAAAGTATCGGAGTGGAGTTCAAATCTAATCCTGACCTGCAACGCAACCCACTCCCTCTTGGCGTGAAGTAAGACAAAATCCCTGACGGCGGTGACGAAGTGCCGGGCCGCCAGGACGTCGTCTTCCAAGATGAGGTAGTAGGTCGACGGCTGTCGCGTCCACGCGTACCAAAACAGAAAGGCGAAGTCCAGAACCTGTTCGTAAAAAATTAGTTGAAGTAGAGATTCGAATCTCTTTAATCCGCTAAGGACAAGTGTAGTATCATTGCTTTTTGGTTTCTTAAAAAGCAATGAGCAGCTTATGAATATTGTACTACGAATCATACGATAATCATTACTGCCAATAACCTCCGCAAAATATTATACTTTACGCCTAACAAATAACACACTCAGGCCGACATTGATCGGAGATTGCGGCAGCTGATGACCCTCCATTAGATCTTTTCTAACCACCAATCTAGACACTCCTCCCCAACGAATGCCACCTCGTAAACTAGCGCACAAAAAATACCACTAGAAATATTTACCAGTATTTTGAAGGGGAAGGAAGTACGTCACATGTGTCAGAGAATAGATGGATATTGCACGTTGTTTGGGAGAATTATATTTTGAAATAATGCAAGATTAAACGAGATTATGAGGGAGTTAAGGTCTTTTAAACCCAAAAAAAGATCTTCCACAGAAATGAAAAATGAAGGCGCCATTTAGTATGGAAATAAGGGAACGGGGAATTTACGCACAAGTGGATTCTCACACAGGATTCCTTGCGTATAGAACGAGCAAGATTGAAAGAAGTATTTAAAGCAAGATAAAAGTTGAAGAAAGTAGTTGTTGATGGGCAAAAACGACAGCAGTAAACCGGAAAAAGAAGGTCCTTAATAAAATAAGAAATCTACTTTATTTTAACAGAAGGTGGACTTATTTAGCCTTCAGTTCGGAACCTCACATTTTCCTCCGCTAATTCTCCTGGATACAATTCTGAAGCGCTTATCCTCACAATTCTACAGCTCCAGTTCTCATGGATACAATACAATATCCCCTGAGGATAATTATAAGTGATCAAATCTAATGCTTGAAATATAGGACAATTTGCAGAAATAAACCAAAGAAGGCCAACTACAACCGATCGGTTACAAAAGCGGTCATCTAATACTTCGCCAACCAAGGCTAAGAAAGGAGTTGAAAGGACCGAGGTGCTCTCGGTCCAGTTAATGAGACGAGAGGGAGAAAGGAAAAGCACAATTGACAGAGCTTGAAAATATGGCAACAGGAACGAGCAGAGGGGCAGCCCATCTTCGAGTTGTACCATGTTGTCCGACACAAATTAAGCACAGACACTACAGTAGTGGTAGAGAAGAAATAATTTGTATTCACAGGCATGAACATTTGAGCTCAAACACCAGCACATCCACTATAACACGAGAAAGCAGCCGTTTTCACAAATGATTTGTCAGTTCTTTGCAGCTTTGTGAGTAATATGAGAGCCGTTATGTGCTTTTTTCTTTGTACGTTGACAGTATTTTTAAATGAGGTTCCGCCAAATGCATCGTGAATAAATATATTCTGATTTTACCCAACAAACCAGCATTAATATTTCTTCTTCTCTTTATTTCTTACTGAGAGTCAGGTCCTCACTATATCATGCAATTTAGAATTTTGGAACATTTCCAACCCAGTATAGGTCAAGACGATTTTTCAACGTATTTACAGAGCCTGTCGTGGCAACTGGTTTCACAGCGTGACAATCTTACCGGGGAAGAGGGTTACGGTCTGAGGAGTCATGAATAATTTTCTTACTTGTTTCTGGCTGTTATTTCTCGTTTGAATGTAAACGTAAGAGAGAAGAAGTCTTTGTGGGCGCACATCGTTGAAGCCAAAAGGAGATTTATAGGTCTTGATTTGTAGACCTCGTTGTCTTCTTTGTTCGATGGAAATAAGCTCAAGCCGTCCAATACGCCTATCGTAGCTGACATAAAGAAACTATGGTATAATATTTGCATACTACCCGATGCGCCAGGAACTTGCCTGACACCCCCAGCAACCTGCTCTATGGCCCATTTCACACTGAACTAGCAAGCTCGCATGAGCTATCTAGCAGATAGCACTACGAGCCGTTGCCTTCACACTGAACTCGCACGTTTATCCAGCATCCAGCAGGCGAGGTGAAAATGCTGTTCCTACCTACCGGTCTCGCAGACCATCTGCTAGATAGCTCATGCGAGCTTACTAGATGCCGCTTTGTTAGCTCAGTGTGAAATGGGCCTAAGCACCACGAACCTGCTTGGTGCGTCACCAACCTGCCCTAAGCGCCATGAACCTGCTAGGTGCGCCACCAACCTGCCCTAAGCTAGACGAACCTCCTTGGTGCGCCACCAACTTGCCCTAAGCACGACGAACCTGCTTGGTGCGACACCAACCGGCCCTAAGCGCCATGAACCTGCTTGGTGCGCCACCAGCCTGCCCTAAGCACGACGAACCTGCTTGGTGCGCCACTGAACCCTGCTGACGGAGTCGTTGTAGGTGCGGCGGATGGTGGCGAAGTCGATGGAGGGGTAGAGGAGGGCGGGCGGCTGCAGCACGCGGATGGTGCCCGCGTCGATGTGGCGTCTGTACTGCGCCTCCAGCGCGCGGCCGCGGCTCTGCCTGCACACACACACGTCTGTTGTGTACTCCAGGCACACTCATCACCTCACAGTAATGTATGGTAACATACTGCACGCTAAACTGTTGTTAATGTTCAATTTTTTCCACAATAATATTGTGGGTCACAACCAGATTCTCAACACTTTGACCGCAGTTGCTTTAATTGGAGTTCAATATTCAACTCAGTTAAGTTAAGTCAATTGTAGTGAGCAATTTTGAAAATAGCAAACATTGACTGGATTGTGCTCGTCATAGCCTTGTGGCTTTCGGACCTGACTACGTGCTGGGAACGCGGGTTTGAGTCTCGGCGCTGGTGGCGATTTTCTCTGTTGGGTAGAGGAGAAAAAATTCTAAGCACAATACCCCACTCTACCCAGGTGTCTGAAATGGGTACCGGTCTTTGACCGGAGGAAAGCGTCATGGCGTCCTGGTGTTAGTTATAAGGCATTTGAAAAACCAATGTAAAAGGTGATATGGATCATGCTTCAATTGGAAATAAAGCATCCGTAGATGCCGATGTTTTTTTTTTGTGCCTTCATTTAACTTTCATTGAGTATTTTTGAAAATTGAGTGTGTGACTACTGGTCGGCCAGCAGCATTAAAAAAAATTCCTCCGGGGCTACCGGTGGCACACGCTGTGGTCTAAGTGTTAATAATTATTAGCCAGGTTCGGAGCACAAGACCCAGTGGGCGTTTCCTAACTGAGTCAGCGCATCTAGACCCATCGCATCCATCTCAGGTTCTTGCATGATACATTACACAGAGACAAGTAAGATGTACAATTCTACACTACTTTCATGCTTCAACCTGAACATTATTTCCAATATATTCAAGCAGACGTAACATGTTGATTCCGTTGTAAGAGTTGTTACGGTTCGTTCGGTTAGGTTGCAAGTGGGAAAATTGAAAAACAAACGTTTCGGCTACAATTCACTTTTATCCTTTTCAAAAAGTATAAAGTACATTTGAATGATAATGTTTCACTTGTAAGAGAAATTCACCATAGAAAGGTAGTAAAATAATTGAAATGGTACACATATATAGCAGTAGATTAATTAGAAATATACCTAGTGGCACACATGCAGCACAACGCAACTTACGTGTTAATGCGTATTCGCCGTGCCCTAGTCAAAATCAGTCCGAGGGCTAGAGTAACCCTCCTATGCATTAGTTTCCTCCACACAAAGAAATATGGTCAGGTTTGCTTCAGAGCAGCTACGCCTACCTCCCAGTATAGGACAGATGCATAACACACATCACAGCACTAATATCTAAATATCAAAATTCGATAAAGTCGAACCCAAAAGCTCAACGTTCGAACATCTTACAATATTATTGGGCAGCTCGACGTTTACCGCATCGCGCGAGCCAAAAAAAAGAGCGCACGCGGAGCAGTTGAACTCTAAATGAAATCCCCGACCTGACATCGGGATCAGCGTCGGCCAGCAGCAGGAAGATGAAGATGTCCTTCTTGTCGTCCTCGGAAGTCTCCCTCAGGAGGGAGTCCAGGGTGCGGTGCAGGTATTCCTCCTTCCTCCACACGGACGCAATCCCAATCGTCATGTACCGCTGACGCAAACTGCATCAAATGAGAGCAAGACTTCACATTTTGTGCAACATAAATCGCGAGTTAAATTTCTCCCTCGCTCCATCTGCAAATTCTGGTCTAATTTTGTCGCTCACCGATGGCGCAGACGAGTAATGGGAACGAAAGTGCTCAATTTATCTCTAAGAATATGCGAGCATCAGCGCTCTGAAGGCAAGTCGATCAGTTTGAGTCAAGGAAGGCTCTCAAATTTGGAAGGGCTGATCATAAGAGCATTACTCATAGAGAGTGCAAAAATTGGACGAGTTCACTGCACTTCTGACTTGGGATAGTCACTAAACTGCTTAATTTATCAGCGATTTTAAGATGGATAGATAGGAACTCATGTGAATAACAAAATTCATGGTGTTATGGTACAGGTTCTTTTCCTATCGTAAATACTAACTACCCAAATCCTTACAATTATATCTACGAGTAAGAATTATTTAAGATTTGTTGGAAAGTTCGCATCCCCTCTAAAAATTGAAAGGAAAACTAAATTTTTCACTCCTCCAATGGCATTTACGTTCCGAGGATCGGTAATATTTGGCAACTTAAAATGAGGAACCGCAGTCAAAAAATGACAGTTCCATTTTCAGAACCATTTAATTTCATTTACACAATCTTTTACAACGGATGCACCTTTAAACAGCTTTTATTAAACCAGTGCAATATCTGTGGAACACAAATACAATCGTATAAACCGAGCTCGGTTCGTCTCTCGCATGCGATAACCCTTCATTTCGTTCGAGATGAAGTTTCAGCACAACATCACAGCTCAGCTTGATTAGATTTACCTTGCGAAAACTGAGGAAGTTTATTTCCGCGCTACGCGACTCCATGTTGAGCTTTTCTCTCCAAAATTTCATCATCGCAGGTATATTTCAACATACCATCTCCACCTCACGTTTTTGTAGGCACAATTTTTCGATCACTCACAAATCGTCAGTCAAAATTTTCGTCGAGAGAAACGTCATCACGGCGGATGATACAGATGGAGCTGGGGTTAGCGTTGGAGATGAGGACAGATTTATAAGATCACTGTATCATCGTGGTAGCACGCATACCGTCCTCTGGAACGTGGTACCTGTCCACGGTATCCCCGCTACCCGTCCCCGGTATCTCAGCTACCCGTCCCCGGTATCTCAGCTACCCGTCCCCGGTATCTCAGCTACCCGTCCCCGGTATCTCAGCTACCCGTCCCCGGTATCTCAGCTACCCGTCCCCGGTATCTCCGCTACCCGTCCCCGGTATCTCCGCTACCCGTCCCCGGTATCTCCGCTACCCGTCCCCGGTATCTCCGCTACCCGTCCCCGGTATCTCCGCTACCCGTCCCCAGTATCCCCGCTACTCGTCCTCGATATCTTTAGGCCATAGAAGCGTAAGGACACGGGCCAGAGGGACCACTCACCCATCATCGCGGCCGATATCATCCCCCAGAATTACGGTATCGTTGGGGATGGGGATCGGGAACGGCACGTCCGTGAGGCCGCTGCCCCGCACCAGCTGGTAGTCGTGCGCCCCCGGCAGCGTGACGGACGAGACGTTCAGGTCCTTGTCCCGACCGCCGCTGTGGCTGCCCGTCCAGCTGTCCACGAGGTACCCGCACACGCCTGACATTGCGGAAAACGATAAAAGAAAACCATTACATTCGATTTTCGAGTTAAATATCTTTAGCGAACTTCAATTGAAGCGGACAAAATTAGTTTTCGTTCTTAAACTAATGTGATCCCTGATTCAAATCAAGAATAACTAGGACTAATGCTTGTTTGTAATACAAGTTGAGATGATGTCGTACGTCGCTTGTACAAATTGAGATGATGTCGTACGTCGCTTGTACAAGTTGAGATGATGTATAACTCAACGATCGACTATACCACCATTATAAAACACTTCTTTTATCAGAGGAAATCTCACAAAAACTGATGAACAAATCAAATGAACAATCCATCCGTCAGCAAAACCGATTTATAACCTTCAAATATTCATAATTCTGAAGAGCAAGATGACAAACAGTGAAAATACATCTAAAAACATGTAGGTTCTATCAAAAAACACATCGTTTTACCTGTTTTTACATGAAAATAAATGTTTTTACATTAAATTCCCGAGTCTCATACTGGTGACTTGTAAAACCGCAGCATCACCACACAAAACGAACGGCGTATATTTCACAACACGGTTAAAGACCATTCGCGGAGCTTAACTAAATAATTCTAAGGAATTTATAATAGTTGATCGACATTCAGGAAAGCTCAAATTTACAAGCCAAAAAACAAGGATGAAAAGCCATTCTCTACAGTTACACTGGTGGTAGCTCTTAATAATAAAGGGCGTTTTAACGGCTGTTTTTCATGAAAAACACCCGAAAATCTCGACAATCATGAAAAACTCGTGATGAGCATGTGAATCGACTTCAACGAATGAAATAATGAATTTAGAAAATTTTATACATCCAGTAAATAATGCTTGAAACGAACACGTTTCAATACTGGCAGCATGAACGTTCCACGATTAAAAAAACTAACATGAGGATAACCACTGGAGGGCCTCGAACGGCATAACAGAATACATCGGCAATTCTCATAAGAGCAATCGAGGGAGGCCGAAGAATCAGAGCTCATCAATAAATATAACCTTAGGCAAATTTTAATAACTACTTCAAATATCCAGCGCGCTTCCTTCCGGCACGAAGAGATTGACTCACAAATTTGTTTCATTATGCGAACAAAAAATACGAGGTAGTTGAGATTGAAGATTTAATGGAATGGAAAACTGGAGCCATTCGTAGGGAACTTGCAGCGATAGACCATGACATACTGAAGCTAAAACTTGCCCTGCAATAGGTCCTTAAATAAGTCACAAAGGAGCGCCTCGAGAGACAAGGAATGTTAGCAGTATTCATGCAGGTCTAGTTTTCAAGATAAAACGCAGGGCACGTAATTTGAGACCTAATGGAGGAAATTAATGGTAAAACATTTCAAGCATCAATAAACCCATCGATTTCTTTTACCAGAAGAGCACACTTCTTTGCTTGCTGACAGATGACTTGAAGAAACATCTCCATTAATCACCTTATTACCATTTAAAAACCGGATTCTACAGTGTTTCAGCTCTTGACCTAAGAAGAGAGAGTAAGTGAAGTACAAATATATAACTGACTGAAAAGCTTTCTCAGTTACCTTTTCAACCCGTCATCTACGTTTTCTATAATCATCAGAGGAGCCGCTTTTACCCCGTTTAAAATACCGTTGTTGAGGGACGGACTGATACCGAACAATGGTCTTCCTTGTACAAAGAATGACGTTTTACCCTCGCGCCACTAAACACAAAGAGTGGTTTGCTATTTCAAACAAAAGCCACTGGATACATTTACAAAACGAGAAAAAACAGTGACGTCGCAATCGAATGTAAAGGATTTACAAAGCAGCACTAAAGCAAGAAGTCGAGCAAGAATGAGTTGCAAACCTGTCGTTGATAAAATTTTAGCGTCAAACTCTCCTCCCCTGTTGCTCCACAACAGCTACTGTTCATAAGACTTCCATTTATAGGAGAGACCGTATATATGACAGCTATACCAAGTATTTCAGTACTTCAAAATTAAACAGTAAAGTAATATGACACAAATTCTAATGAAAATTCATTAGGAAAGGCTTCAAAATTCTTTCAGAGCTGAAAAATTTGTTAATTACCGAAGAGAACTTTAAGAGCCACGCCAAGCCTGACCGCGATTGATCGATTGATTTTTATTCATAAATTAGTTTTAGCCTCCCTTACCACAACAAAGATGTCCGAAGGGAGGAAGTATGAAGGTACCATTCAGTACGGAGTTAAGGAACGCTGAACCCATGCACAGGTGTGTTCCCGCAAAGGATTCCGTGCGCATACAAACAGTAAGATAAGAAGGAAGGTTATGAAAGAAGATAAAAGTTGAATAAGAAAGTCAGAGGTGGTGAAAAATAAGACAGTAGTGAACCGAAAAAAGATAGTCCTTAACAAAAAAAACACATCTATTTCACTAAAAAGAAGGCCAACTTAACTCTCAGCTCAGGACCACACATTTTCCCCCTGGGAGTGCTAATTCCCATAGATACAATAGTTGTATTCCCTGACAGGAGCTTAAGCGCATCTAAAGAACGGTGGGGTAAAGGGAAAATTTTTTATTATCCCTAGCCGATCGGAGTCCTGTACGTATAAAATGACATTTAGCCAACTACACGCTCAGGTCTTTAACACATCTTTATTAACCGCTACATGATTAAAGTCACATTGTACAATACTTTTCAGGTGAGTGACGTAGAAACTCAAAGAGCAGAAAATTTTTCCCGTTTAATCTCCCTTACTCGTCTTCTCCGGGCAATTACCAAAGGAATTGCTTTTACCAAGGAGATAAACAGGAATAGGAATTGAACCATAATTTTTCTTCTTCGAGTCTAATGCTCTTATCAAACGAAGAAGACTGGCGTAGAGAGTACACCACTGACAGCCTGAAGTGACCAATCTTCGCAAAATTACTCTTGCTCCTTATCATGAAAATCATATACCATACATTTCATCTTAAGATTTACGTTCTTTCGTCATAACTTCTAAAAGCTCTGAACTTACGATGCACGGAATACAAATTTCCACAAAAACTATTGCAGGATTGCAACATTGCTAGTAGAACCATAAAATTTAATGCAGACTAATAGATTATCTTACTTCTAGGCGTATTGTCAGGAGTTGTGTAGAGCCAAAGAACATTGCAGGATATTAGCAGTGCAGCTAATATCACCAGCACGAGGGGAGCGGGAGTGTTGGCAGGCATGGCTGATAGTTAAATCGTGTGACGTCATCGAGCGCTGCCGTCTCTGATTGGTTGGACGCCGAAGGCTGGAGTGATGAAGTACAAATGACGATTGGACATGATTTTTATCCCGTCCTGGAAGAGGCCAATGAAGGCGCCGATGCCCTAGAAGGGTAACCTGCAAAAGGGGAAACGAAAATTTCAATACAACAGACTTACTGAGCTGGCTACAGCTATCTTAAATATAAGTCAACAGTCTATTTTAATGCTTTATTGCAACACTTTTAACGTCACATCCTTTCTCTTGAAAAGCTTCCAGTAACAGCCAAAGCTTCCTACTTTCGTTCCGATAGCGCCGTTAACCACTTGGATTTTGTGAGCTGTTCCGAGTGTAATAAGTTGACTTTGGAACGTCCTGAAGACAAAAAGTTGTGCTGCAATCAGAACAATTTCAGCTCCGCCTATTGTGATTACACGGCGTAGCAGCGCGGGAATTTCTTAAAATCCAACATATTGGTAGGAATGTGAGAGACCAAATGCAAAATATCTCCGTTTTCTAACTTGCTGCCGATAGTCCCGATTAAATGATTACAGTGTTAGAAAACGGCTGCTAGTTTACGAATTCCAGTTCGTGGCTATTATTTTCTGGTTAAAATCAGGACCAAGTCAAAGATATTCTGAATTCACAAGCCGTAAAACTGAAGCGAAGCTTCGTAGAGTACTCGACAGAATGTGAGCGGCACACCAGGTAAACGTAGCTACCATCGGAAGCAAGCACTAATCACTCGGCCATCACGCAAGAGGCAGCTCCCTCCACCAACCAACAGCGAGAAGAATAATCAATCATCAGTAATGAACGCAGCCTGCATCTTTTTCTGTTTCATTCATTACCTCCACAATAGACCTCTTTGCTTGATTACTTCTGAGAATGGAATTGCGGGAATTTTACGGTTTGAAACCTGGTTGATACTTATACTTCATGCAAAACAAAACTACTACAGTGAAGTTTCGGTAAAGAACTACCTCGGGCATGATGTTAAATTTTTGAACATTAATAAACGTTTAAATTTCAGGTTACCGATATTTCAAACTCAAAAATTGAAAACAAACGTCACGATGATGCACATTCATTTCAACGCTCAACAGGTCAAATTTTTCAGAAGTCTCATTTCTAAATTTCGCTTATTGTTAATACGGATTTCTTTTTTTTTGGTGTGTTAGTTGATAAACATTCGCGAACACAATTTTGTCACGTTGGCACATTCCAAAAAAAGGTGGACAGTGTCCAAAACGCTATCCGCATGACGGTAAGCGTTTGAGTGTGGGTCATGACGGTTATTTATGCTTTTCCGATATTTTTTATTTTATTAGCGTACTTAACCGCTGTCGAAAATGATAGCAGGTATTTGAATCCGTGAATTTTTTGCTCTCGGTTTAGTTATTAAAGGCAAAAAGTTAACTATGAAACGTGACGGCTGCGATCAAACGTAAAGATAAATGGACTTAAGTCAAAAAGTCGACGAAGAAGAGCCCAAACAGAACGATACGGGCTCTCACAACGATGAAGTAAATTGCGCAAAAACTCGAGTGTCTCACAATTACGCGTAGTTACAAAGAGCAGCAAGTGCACAACTGACACGCATGATCACACGAGCACTAGAACGATAAACTTTGCGAACTGTTCTCACGAGCACCAAAATAGTTGCACAAAAACAAAGGCAGCGTCACTTGACACATGTGCTCGGCGAGCTCAGCTACAAAGTTCCCTCGTTCCTCCCTCCAAAGAAGGACTTGCCGCGGCTCCGCTCGCAGCTTTTGCTTGGATATGCACGAGGAACTGCCTCCTCTCCATACGGCTTTCGGGCAACCTAAATTGTTTTTTTTCGCTTACACTCACTGTGTTGGGAACTTGACAGTTTTATAGAAGCACCACAAGAACATGCACGGCGTTTTAGAAAATTTTGTTCAATTTCGACGAAATACTGGAGCCCCACTGAAGAAATATTTTCAACATGACGAAGAGTCTTAGATAAAAAGCTAGGGGAATTCCTTTTTAAAAATTGAAAGAGAATGATGATGAGTCATACGCCAATGATATAACTCACTTTCGTACCATTTTTGAAATTAGAAATAGTCTCCGCTTGGTAATGGCAACCAAAAAACAGAAACTCAGTTCAGGTTAAATAAAAGCAACATTTCAAAGACGTTAAAAGCTAGTATTTGTTGATACAGTGCGCTACAGATGGTGTGGAGAGGTTAGCGTAAATCTTCAATGGAAAAAACAGGGCCAAAGGAGGAAAATATGAAAAAAGTAAAGATTTTTAGACAAGATAAGTTAGTTTAAGCTTCCCTAAACGCAACAAAGGTATTCCAAAGAGCGGAAGGATGAAGGCACCATTTAGTATAGAGTTAAGAGAACGCGAAATATATGCACAAGGTATGTTCTCACGCAGGATAGAAACAGTAAGAAAAGAACGAAGGCTGTAGAACAAGATGGAAGATGAATATGCAAGTTCTGTGTAGGTGCTGAAAATTAGGTCAGCATACAGTGAACCGAAAAAAGGTGGTCCTCAACAAGACAAAAAACATTTTATTTCAACAAAAGGAAGGGCTACCTAATTCTTAGCTAGGGACCTGACGTTTTCCCCTCGAGAGTGCTAATTTCCACGGACACAATAATAGTTGTATCCCCCTGAGGGGGATTTAGACACCATGACATTCGCATCCGACAGAGGTCAGTGGAGCACGCCTGCCTCCAGATAGACAACAAAAGGGAAACGTAAAGACAAGTTTAACATATCAACTTAACCAATTAATTTGAAGAACTGACTTAGCTATCAGTGGTCGGGGTTCATTAGCGCGACGCACAGCTACATGTAAGACCTGCTAACGAGCTCAAACAATATCTTCAACTTTCTGTAGTGAAATAAAGAGACAAAATCTTCAGAGGGAAGCTTAGTTCACGGGTCACGTTTCAGAACAATCTTTTTCAGCCCTCTGCTGCTTGGATGAATACAATAAAAATTCCCTGTTAAATTGAAGCTTATCATTAATGAATCATACACTGAAGTTATGCGTGATTTATTTATTTTTTAATTCAACTCTGTGATTCATTAAATTTACTACTTCATCATGCTCAACTGAAGCCGTCACTGAAAAATATCTGAACATTATCATCATTGTCATTAGTGCTTCTTAAATAGCCTATAAAGAACCGGGCAACTTTGTAGTCGTTTAACATCGCTTTGTAGGACACATTTTCCTAAATTTGAAATTGGCGTAAACTTTTTTAGGATGAACAACGTGAAGACATCATACAATTAGCCAAATACGAAAAACATGTGTTGCTCAACATACACCAAAAATTTGATCATAGTCTTAATAAATAGGTTGCAATCAGTGTAAATGATTAACTTTACGCTAATCTTACCCACCCGTTTGTAGAGAAAAAGACGTCAGTCGCCATTAAGTTAACCAAACGGAAACATTTACAAAATATCTGGGCACACCACTCGTATTTGTGACGTCAGCATGTGCTTCAGTCGCAGGCTCGTTATTATACTCCTGCACCACTGCAATCGAGGAGGCCTGAGCCGCATCACAATAGTTTCCAGCAAGCTCCACACAACGCTCGCAACACAAGGCCAGCCAGCCTGCCCTGTCACCCATGATTTTGTGCAATGGTACCGCTCGGGTCACCACACAGAACTGTCCAGTGTTCCACAGCATCGCATCTACAGCTACGCCTAAAATAATTCGTACTCTTGAATTATTCTTGAATATATTTTAATAAAACCTTCAATAGGCCACTTCTATTATTAGAACATGTACGCAAAGTTTCGAATGTATTCTACAAAGAAAGGTATATTCAAAGTTTCTGAAAAGTTTATATTTAAACTAATTATGACCAAAAACAGCACACTGCAACATGCTTATATTTATTCTTACCTATTTCAATAAACTGTTGCAATTTTTTATATTAACACTGCTTCCAGACGTTTTTTGTGGTTCACAAATAGGTTATAGCGAACATCAACAAATTTATTGGACCACTTCTCCTCTATATCGTTTCATTCAATTCTTCATGATTTTTAGGTTTCCTTGCATTCACGTGTATCTTAACAATGCCCAACAAATTTTCGATAGAATTCCAATCTGGACTTTGGTTTGGCCCGTGAGTTTTAACCATTTCTCAACAGATTCACCAGTATTCTTTGGATTGCTATCATGTTGAAAGACCATGTCGGGCTTAAGATCGAGCGCTTCGCCAGACTTTCAAATTTTTACGAAGAATTTTGATATAATGACCTCGTTTCAAGATTTCTTCAATTTGTAGAAGGCTTCGAGTTCCACTGGCTGAAAAACAACCCCGAAACACACGACTTCTACCTTCATTTAGCACAATAGGAACAGTGTTTTCGGTTTAAAAGATTCCGTTTTTAACATGATCAAAGAAACATCTCTGTCACCGAAAAGTTCTTTGCCTCCTCTGACGACAGACCCGGTGACTGAAGCTAGTTTCATCAATATATTCTCTGGCAAAAGTGAATCGGGCTTTAACGAGTCTACCCGTAAAAAAGCATTTTCCTTGCTCTGCATCCTTTCAGTCCTTCTATCACGTGTTTTCTGCAGTGTTGATCTTGAAATTTCCATTCCCTTAGTACTTGGATTCTGCAACAGCACTTTCCCTGTGACTAACGGGCCTTGGTTAGCTTCTAACACTACTTGTCTCGTCGATTGCGGTGGTATCTTCTCCTTACTTCCTCGTCCCGTAAAGTTCTGAATGATGCTGAAATTTTTTATTTCATGTGTATGATACTAAGAATTGTTTACACAGGGGTATCAAATTTCTTCGAAATTGAATTGAAGCCACTCCCATTATTGTAGGCGTCTACAATTTTCCGTCTTAAAACGGTGCTGTGAGCTCCTTTTTCTCCCATGTTGTTTTGACTGTTGCTCAAATTGAAATGAAGAATTTAAAAAAAATTACCGTTGTGTACATAAGCGTAGTAGCATTCTCTAGAACAAATTGGAATATCAGCAACATTAAATTCGCACTTTACTTATATTAGATAAGATTAGAGTATAGGTCAGTTTGAGCTACCTAACCATAACAAAGGAGTTCCAAACAGAGAAAGGATGAAGGCATCATTTAGGGAGCGCGGATGCTATGCACAAAGTGATCGAGTTCTCACACGAGACCTCCAGCGCATAGAAACAGTAGGTCAAGAAAGGAAATTTTTCAAACTAGATGAAAGTTGAAAAAGAAAGTAATAGGTGCTGTAAAACAGCACAGCAGTGTACCGAAAAAAGATGGTCCTTAACAAAGAAAAACCTGTTCTACTTGAACAAAAAAAAGGCCTGCCAAAGCTTTAGTTCGGGAACTCACATTTCCCCCTGGGAGTGCTAGTTCTCATAGATGCAATAGTTATTTTCCTCACAAAAGCATTATTTATCATCACTATACGAGATGGATTCGAGTGAAGATGAACATGGTGTATGTGTTAAGTTCATAATTTGTTTGAAGTAAAATTCTTTCAAAAGCTTTGAATTGGCATTTTTTCTAGATCACATTGGATACTTTGAGTACAAGCATTACGAAGGAAAGTAACCTATTTAAGGTTTTATTCAAATGTATCTCAGAATAATACTGCACAGGTGTATGAATAATTTGTGATATAACTGCATATATGAGGGTCAAATGCCCAGCACACTTCATACACGAGCTGCAGGCATCCAGTCGTTCACGTACGTCAAGGAAGTGAGCTCATAAGTTGGAGTTATGAACGGATTTTAACTATGGCAATGTGACATAGCCTTCCACTAAGTCATTCATGGACTCAAAATATAATTTGGTGAGTCAAAGAATTGTCTTCAAAAATGCAAAGCTTAGTTATGCTCGACCCGTTCGTCATAAAATAGCAAAAACAAATTTAGTGATAGTTTATTATTTGTAACTTCTACACGCGAGGCAGTACACCAAGTTCGAGACGTCGAAAAAGACTGTTCATACAAAAACATTTTAAAATTTTAAACAACATGTATAAGGAGAGTGATGATGAACTTTAATGGTTATTTATAAATGATAAGAGAAGTTTGTCAAATATTCCTCGGTGAATTTCTTGTGACCCGAAAAACAAATGGAATCTCAGATATCAGCAATTAGATATTCAAGAAATAGAGAGAAAGTAAGAAAGCAGAGAAGAAAAACAGTTCATTTCCGATAAAGCTGACACATGAAATATATAACGTTGGGTTTTAAAACGTCTCAACATTAAAATCCTTAGTTGATACTCACACATGGGTATCGTAATACCCATGCCAATTGTCGAAACAAATTATTGAGAGGAAAGCACGAAAAAATGCGTTCCCCTTCGTTGTGTTAATCTGGATTTGGCAATGCATATAAATATAAGTAACTAAGAAAACATAATCCTTGTGACGCATTGTTGAAAGCACTCTCGTTAGTGCGCACTTATATTGAAATACGAGCATATAAACTAGTGATATGAGGGATTGATGTTGAAAGTAATAAGGGCAGATTTGAATTACTCTGCGCCTTATGAGGTCGACTTCGGAACAATTTTTTCATTCTAACGTATCAACTAGCATGTCAAATAACGAGCTTGGAGAGAGTGAAATATTATACTATGAGACAATATTTATGACAATTCCTACGCTAATAGTACTGGGACAAAGGAGTTCACCGGAGTCTAAAACATGAGAAGGATTGTTGTACAATACCAACCATAACATTTGCAGCATAGCTAGAACAAGACGAGAAGTTAACTACCTAAATAGTGTTGTCATAATATACCCACGAGCGTAAGAAACGATAAATTGCCACACAAGACTAACAATAAGAAAATAAAACACTGACGTTCTATTAAGTTATTACATATGATGAATTCCGTCGCTTACTTAAATGTTTTAAAATGAAAGGTCCTGAGTGGATATACATCGATAAGTGCCATGGCGGCCCATGTCAATGGTTGTACAAAAGGCTGAGAGAAAAAAACAAAATTTATCCCATGGCTAGTTGGTTGAAGTTTCATAACGCTTATTCATGAATGCAATAGAAGACATGTAAGGACGATGAAGTCAGTGGGGTGAAAACACTTGTGACAGTTCCCACGTTTAAAGAGAGAAATTAATCACATAATATCTACAACGTACATAGGAATATTTGTTATATTAACAAGTTCAGTTTATTGCTCACGTATCAACACACCCAGTGAACAGCAGCAACTGCTAGAATAGAGTGAGGTTGAAGTCTTCGCATCAAACAGAGCCAGAGGGAGAACAGGGCACAGCCTCGTTATCAGAAAAGTCGCGCGCCAACATTTCCGGTCAAAACTGGCTGGTGCGAGATGATCTTCTTCCCTGTCCTGACGCAGTGGTGTTGGCATCATCTACCGGCGCAGGATACGGAGAAAGGGTCCATGTCCATTGTTTGCGTCCTTGATAATAGACTCGATATTTTCTCTCCGTATATTTGAGAGAGGACGAGTCAGGAACCTGACGCAACTAATAGAACACCCAGTCTTGCGGCACAATAATTCCTCCGACATGGCAGTTTTATGGTCCTGTAAAGGAACTGAAATCTTGCAATATTCGAGGTGCAAGAGGTGTCAAGTTGCCTTACCTAAAAACAAAGTTGAAGGCACGAAACCACTAGCGGGAAGTTTGAACTTTTCAATTGCAGTCCGCTGCTGAGAACAAACGGTTCAACCGGACACTTCTTCAAACTTTTGTACCACCTAGATGGTCTGACTTCACATGCAGATATAGCTTCATTCCTTGAGGTGTTCTTTTCTTGATAAATATGCTATAAGTACTTCATAGTTAGAAAAAAGGCTTGTGGCTGTGAAAATTTATTTCACTGAAAATTTCCAAAAATTCAAAATCAAACAACCCACAAACGCTGAGCTACAGTCGTCTGGGGCGGTATCATGCGGCGTTTTCAAGAACAAGCGGAGAGTGACACTACGATTAAAACTCTACTAAAGAAATTTGAGAATACAGAGCACGTTCATGGATAAACTGGTAACATGAACTTATTAATAACGCACGTGCCATGCAGTCGCTGCAGTCCTGACGCAATTACCGACGAAACCTGAAGTTGATACATTAGGATGCAAGGGATGCACCCGCCTAGCGTGTGGGGAGTGGAAGGCTGGCGCAAGTTTTACTTTCCAGCCAACATTGTGAAACGAAAGAAGCGAACTGGAAATAAGCAGCTAGGAGATGTCCACTTCTAGCAGAGGGGTTTAAGCAGTTAATGTTTAAAGGCTGCAAAACAACGAGTTTTTCCATCTAATGTGTTGAAGAATTTTCTGTTTTCAGTAGGATACGTACAAATAAATTGTGTATGTACTGGATAAGTTAATATTCTATTGAATTACATAAATACACTTAATACTAAAAATTCATCATTTGAAAAGTGTTGAGAGATTCTTTAAAATCCCATAAATATGCACAACAACTGAGGAGCACGGTGTCACGTATATCACATTTTACCACAATAGAGTGCAGAAAAACTATAACACGAGACATTCCGGAGTGTTGGGGGAGGCTGCAAGAAATGACTATAGAGCACATAGTACACAAGTCCCGCCGATTGTGGGCCGTTTGCATCACGGAAGTAGTGATATGCATTCCACAACATGCTTGTTTAACGACAGTAGTTACACAACATGCTTGCTTAACAACCGTAATTATATTGTATACATATATGTGAAGTAGCATTCCCTGCAAGTACAGGACGTACAGAAAATTCACTCCTCTGACTAGGCTCTCAAGGCAGTTGCAGGACACTGCACCTCTGAAGTCAGCTGGTGCATTCATGTTACAATTCAAAAGTCACCGTTCAAGGCAGATACAATTATACCGTGAGAGCATAAAATCTATACTTACTTACACAGGTATTTAATAATTGTAGTCTCACACGCTAAAAGTATAGCCATAGGTACTCAGGAATAGAATTCTATAGAATACTTCGTAGGAGCTGATTTAAAACGATACTCTTTTTTTTAAAGATACCCTCAGTTCGTCATTTTGAAGTTTCTACACACTTTCTTCCCTTTAAGAATGTAGCACCACTAAAATGGACTCGAAAATTAACTTAAACTGATGACTGACTAGCAATTATACCAGTATCTATAATCCAATACTTTTTCATGGTATAAATGCACCATAGTAAAATGTTCGTATAGCTGTAAAATGAATATTCATAACAAATATTCTAGAGCATTAACATTCTAGAGAAATAATATTCTAGGCTAAGAGCATTCCTGCTGTCATGGCGAGCCGTATGGATGGCAGGATAAAGATAACGCTGGGAAAATGCAAAAACGAATCTTGGAGCTTTCCGACAGAAACGTGCGGAAGAGACGCGTTGTCAAATTTTTGCAGAATGACTCGAATGAGGAATAAGACTGAAGATAGATAAATCAAGCCTAATTTTTTTCACCGGATCATCTATGATTATGGCCGCTCAAGGCAGAGAGTATGCTTGGACGGCTAAAATAATAAATGTTCAAGCAAAAAAGTACAAACACCAAAGACAGGTGGAAAAAGTGCGAAAATACTTAGCGTTACTTTTGACACATACGGTTCGATTAAAAAAAATCGCAATCAATACAAATACAGTATGATACTCGAGCAAATGAGCAAAGAATTTGGCTCATTTTATGTTGCGTATTGTTTTACTCTCACTCAAAGGCATTATTTTCATTTTACAAAAGCTACACGAACGTTTAGGTCACCAGTTTGATCTTGAAGTTTTTTGGGTTGGGAAAAAATGCTGAGCACT
The DNA here is from genome assembly GCA_014220935.1 of Platorchestia sp. MABIK. Classification (NCBI taxonomy): domain Eukaryota; kingdom Metazoa; phylum Arthropoda; class Malacostraca; order Amphipoda; family Talitridae; genus Platorchestia; species Platorchestia sp. MABIK. The sequence continues at coordinate 37,321 of JACJUY010006933.1, forward strand.
CTTGAAAGAGAACAGAATGCTGGCAATATTTGGGACGACACCACAACGAGATACTGGAGGTAATCATTATGCACGCTGAGGATTTCAATGTTTACATTGGTAGTGAGATGCCGGAAACATCTTGGTTTGTATACAATTTCTCATGTTACGAAGGCAAAATTAAATTAGTTATTCAACTGCTATGGTGGGGCACTCTAGAACACGAACGGCTCGTGACGGATATTGCAGTTAGAAATATAAGACACTGAGGTCATATTTACACAAGTTTGTAGCTTCAATAAAATTACACATGAGGTGGTAAATTTTGTGCGGGAGAGGAATGCAACGGACACGTACCTCGCGAAAGAGGCGAATACTGAAATCAAGTTTCATGCATTAGAAAAATCGGTTAAGAATACCAAATACTTTATAACAACCAATAAATCAAGATATCATACGCTACTAGTGATGACTCCAACACTGGATGCTTAAAAACAGGCTAAAATTCATCCGCTTAAATATCACAGTGCTCGCACTTTTAAGACAAGACTGCTGGGTCTTACGCCACAGAAATAAGTAAAAAATATCATTACGCAACAGCGAAATCGCCAATGCAGTGAACACTTCGTTTAGCAAAATTTGATGCGTGGTAAATAGCAGTAGTCTGCTACTTGTTTGGCCTGTACTAGATGCCAAAAACTACTTAATGAGAGCAAATTTCTGTTTTAACAGTTGCTAATTCCGTTGACTGAAATTTCCCCCAATAATATACTAAAAATAATATGAAACTGAGAGATAAAAAAAGATTAACATATAAACTGTTCATTCAACAACAGTTTGCCGTAACGTAATGTAAGCTCGCCTAGCGAAAATAAACTTTTGTCTTAGACGGTGAGGGTTCAATAGCTTGTCAAATAAAGTATGATGAACGTATTGAATATACAGCGAGCTTTTTTATTTTTTCATTCGTTAACCTCTACGTTTGAAAGCTGCTTCTCTCACAACTTGGGTTCTTCGTAAACATTTAGAGCTTGGTGCTTCCACGAGTGGTCGTTTAGTTAAACATGCCGCTGTCACTTCATGTGACTATGAAGTATGCTACTGTGCCCGCACCGGAAGACTTTGTCCTCGAGTTCTGTTTAACTTTGTGAGGTGTAAATCATGAGACTCCAAGCCCGGCAAGGACGAGTTAACCCGTTTTCGCCTAATTCATCTCCTTCACGTAAACTCGTCCAAAACACAATGAACGAAAAATAGACCCACATAAGTTTGCACGTCGGTTCAGAACCCTTCACAGCTGTCAACGAATTCAGCTTTAATAATGACATGAAAATACGAAAAAATAAAGAAAATTAATCATTTTGTTCAAAAACTCAACTGGGAAGATATAATTTAAACTGTCAAATCCAATCATTACTCTCCTTGCTTATTTGAAGATCAAGAAGTAGGCGATGAGCGCTTCCGTGTTTTGCTCATTTACTGCTCCAATATTCCTGTTTTAAACCTTCAAACGCAGACACGGAACAAATATTTATACCATAAAAGAGTATGTTGCTTGGTGTCGGTTACTTACTTGTTTGGTCGTCTTTCCTCAGTCATATGACTGAATGAATTATTTATCACAAGATAATTGCCATAAATTACTATTTGTGAATGGCAATTCATTCATAGTTAAATGAAATTCAATTCAAACTTTTTGCTCTTCAATTGGGATTTACCTATATTGATTGAAATTGATTAAAAAGTTACTCTAACAAAAAATTGGGTACGAAAAAAAAATGCGCACGGATTTAAACAGTTGAAAAAATATTGAACTTAGGAGTAGACGAGTAACGTTTTGAAAGTTACCAATCGGAAGTGACTAAGACGCGACAAATTGTCCCTGTAATTTTGATTTTCCTCAAGGATCTATTCTTGGTCCGCTATTGTTTTCTATTTTCATTAATGATTTCCCTCCAATGCCTTCTAACACACGAATCTCCATGTACGCAGATGATGTTCAAATTACAATAACAAGTTCTGTCTCGGAAATAACGACGCAAATTAAAGCTTGGTTAAATTAAATTAAAGATTGGTTAGCCTGAAATTTTGGTACGACTAAGATGGCCGGAAAATAGATGCGAGCAAAACGCAATGCAATATTTTCGGATCCAAAAACGCAATCAAAAAATTATAAATCTTACTCTTAAAGTAGGAAATGATGAAATTAAGCCATCAGAAAAAATTAAAAATCTAGGTATTTCGTTCAATAGAAATACGTCAACAAATCTCACGATGAGAAAATTTGCGACTAAGTTTATTGAACTTGAATGTTTTTTCGTCATATAAAAAGTATGCTCGACGAAAAATCTAGATTATTGGCCATTCAATCTTTAGCGTTGTCCCGCGTTGACTATTGCAGCCCAGCAGGGTGAGATATACCTCAATATCTTCAAAGAGATTAACAAAAATGAATGAATTTCGCAGTCAAGGTGGTATGCAAAGGGAAATTCAAAAGGAGTGATCACGTAACCCCTCTTCTTAATAAATTCGGCTGGACCCCTATTCAGCATATTCTCCTCTTAATATCTTCCTCAGAGCAATGCTCAGATAGTGCGGTTCCATCCTCCGGCATCACCAACCTAAAGCCGAACCGAAACGATAATGTCTATAATGCCTTAGTCAACTACCGTTCATCTGACATTGGGCGGAATGCTCTGTCAATATCAGGCACCTTACTGTGAAAAAACTTCCCCGGAGTATCGAAATCTCTCAAACATAGAAGGAATTTAAAATCAAAATAGCGCGTCATCTTGCGTTTTAACAATAATTGTAATGTTAGCTGCAGTACATACTAGAAAAGTATATACGAATCTCCTTGGCTCATTATTCTATATTTCAATACATTATAGTACATTATACTACATATTTGTAGTTTGCGTATGCAAAATGAGTGCTTGCACACTATATTTGTGTGTATGTGTGTGTGTATGCACATAAATGTGTGAATATATATAGGTACATATATATATACACAATTTTAGCGACTTGCATTTGAACTATACTCGTAAATACCATTATTTTTTTATTCACTCTCAACTTGTAACGTTACCTAACACGTTATTTGTTTTAATTATTGTCAAGCATTTATACAAGAAATATATATGTGTTGTGCGATTTAATGCAGTTCTTTGAGGCACTCAACTTATTTCTACTTTGTTTAGTTCACCCGAGAAGATAGTTGTGAATTTCTCCCATTTTGCCTCTTTAGTTTGTGAATTTGAATAATCTACAAACACTTTTAATATTATTCCCTGATGTCACGAAGGCCAAAGCTCGTATGTCAATGTACTCGAACATAGAGACTGTCAAAAGCGTTTCACCCCAGTGAGTTCATGAATAACTTGCTAAGGGATACATTTGTACGTTTTTTTTCAGTCTTTTGTACAAGCATTGACGTGGGCTGTCTTATCACCTATATACGTGTGTTTAACAAGATATTTATTAACTAAAGACCTTTATGTAAAAATATTTGATTAAAAAACTTGTAAATTAATGCTTGTATCCTAGTATCTATATACATACATTTATTCATTTGCACTCAAAAGTTTCTGCAAAATTTCTAATCAAACGACTTGCATTTGTGCAAGAAATTCGGTGTATAATTGTTTTTTCCCCATATAATTACGTCAAGCATTTAAATGAGAAATCACATACAATTGTTGAGTGATATAAAGCAAGCCCTTTTGGGCAGTTAACTCTTTGTTATGTTATTATGCTCGCTCGAAAAGATAGTTTTGAATATCTGCCGCAACGAACACTTTCAATATTACCCCAGATGTCAAGAAAGCCAAAGCTCATATGTCAATGTACATGGAAACTTTCAAAAGTGTTTTCACCCCACAGAGTTCATTCTCTTTATCTGTATTACAATCATAAATAAATAAACACTATTCAACTTCAATTAACTGACTATGGGATACTTTTCTCTGTTCGTCTTTGTACAAGCGCTGACATGGACCGTCATGGCACCTATGTATGTTTATCAATTGACGGCATAACAGGTGTCGGCGCAGCTATCGCCGCAGGAAGCCAAGCTGAAAAAGGAATTTGGGCTCTTTTTGGCATCCACATACACTTCAGAAGTAACGCAATTTTATCTAATGCGTTGACTTTATAGGACATCAATGTTTTTTCCCCTTTTCACATCCTAAAATTTTCGCCTTGAGTGATGCACTTAATAATTTCTTACGCTCGTGAATATATTATGAAAGCCTTATCTAGGTAGGTAATTTCACGTATCATTCCGATTATGTTGTACATATAGCGGTTGCCACTGCAGAACAATCCTTTCATTTCATGTTTCTGACCTAGGTAGACTCTTTTGTTCCACTATTATTTGCATGTGAATATCATGAATTTGCGGTGTGTAAAAATAAATTTCCTTCTAGCTCCTTGATTGGCATACTAGTCGATGCATAGAAGTGAAAATATAGTTCTGAATGTCGACCTCAGAGTCTTAGACGCAGAATGATTTTAATCCACCCGTCTCACTTTCAAAAATAATTATTTATACCGCAAATCCCTGAGATCGCATTTCAATGTGAATGTGCCCTAAAGTGTTTTAGTGTGCACTAAAGAGTAAAGTAAGTGTGCACTAAAGTGTTTTAGTGTGCACTAAAGAGTAAAGTGAGTGTGCACTTGAGTGTTTTAGTGTGCACTAAAGAGTAAAGTGAGTGTACTTGAGTGTTTTAGTGTGCACTAAAGAGTGTTTTCAACAACGCATCGTCACTAAAATCATTCCTCTTTTGAAATTGTAGTTACATATTTTATCAAACCTAAATTAAGCTTCAAAGGGAATACATTACCCTCAATCAATTGCTTCAGATAGGGACATGGGTATTACGATACTCATGTGTGTGTATCAGCTAAGGATCCTTACTTCAAGATATTTTAAAAATTAATGATGTTTTTTATATCATCTTTATTGGAAATAAACTGTTTTTCTTTCTATCTTTATTTTTTTGCATAATAGATTAGAAAGGTAGTTTGAGCCTTCTTAACCACAACGGTGTTCCAAGAAGAGGAAGGAGGGAGACTATTCTGTGTGGAGTTTTAGGAACGAGAATACTGTGAATTTATGTATTTATCTACGTCAATCCTAATCTACGTGTGTGAGAACGTATGCACAAGGTGGGTTCGCCACGACCTGTATATAGAAACAATAAGATTGAAAGACGTTTACGAAAAAAGATGGAAGTTGAAGTAGAAAGTAAGATGTGCTCAAAACAAGAAAGCATTGAACCGAAAAAAGGAAGGCCCATAACAAAACAAAAACAATTCATTTTCACCAAAAGGAAGGTCTACCTAACATTCAACTCGAGAGTCATGTTAGAACATATTTTTCCCCTTGCAGTGCCTGCGAAATGGCCACCACGAATAAACCTAACGCCGATGCTCTTACTTTAGCACTCGTTTGCAAGAAAATCGGTGATTTACGGATAGGCTTGCACTTTTTCACACGTTTTGAAAATTTTACTCGTTTGCCTTATTCACCTTAGACTTAAGTAACTAAGTCACCATATAAACATCTTTAAAGCAAGCCTATTTTTAAAGAAAAATACATACATACTTTACGACATCTTTTGAAGCCAAATTTATACCTTGAACAAGTGAAATGCTGCTGCGCGCCTGAGCGGCTCCTCTTACGGTGCCGAGACAGAGCAATGACTTTAGCAAGCATGGTGAACTGATTTTCAAAAAAAGGAAAATAACTTTGATGAAGTCAGGAGTTTAAGGCGAATTTCAGCACCCAAGTTGCGAATTCTGCGCTTCTTACAGAGCTCTACAACAAGCTACTGCGCTGATACCGCTTAGTCATGAACGTTTGTGAATACTGTGCCGAATTCCCATTTAACGCTAAAATCGGTGAAAAGATGCACACGATATTCTCCGCTGGTGTATAATGAGTTCAAAACAAGATTAAAGCACTACGGACAACAATCTACTAAATTGCTACTCTATTTCCGTTTGGATGAAAACAATAAACGTCCAAAGAGAATACTACTACGTTTATCAGATTTTTAGGCATCTCGTGAAACATTGGAACCTACCGTGAAACATAAACCTAAACACGAGTACATTTAAGGAAAACGCTGATCGTCAAGCATGTCGACAAACAAAGCGCAAAACGCCTGAATGTCGTACATTCTCTGTGGTGTCCTACATTCTTACTCTCCGCATCATTCAATGTTGAATCGCGCACGCAACGATCACAGTAAACGCATTTAAATCTAATAACGACGAAAGTTTTAAATTTAACCAAATTTACCCAGCTCAGTCATGAAGTCTGTTCCTGCACTCAATGTCGAGTGAATGCAAGCGCAGAGCGGGGACTTCGGGCCCGAACTTTCCCTGCAAAGATGCCCTCACGAGCTGCTTTGATGCTCCGGTTTATTAACAGCGACTTCAGAAAGATAAAAACTCGGCACTAAGTCATCGAACTTGCGCACTTCAGCCAGAAGAATTTTTCCATGAGCGAGAGTTAATAATGGCCGAAATTAAAGAACTCGTAAAACTGCAGAGTTGCCTGAGCACAAGTTACAGAAGCGTCGAATAAATTCTTCTTCTTCACAAGACAGAAGCTCAAGTTTTTTTGCAGCATTCAGTAATTGAATGTCAGTGTCATAGGAACGAATAGTCAGCGTGTAAACCATTTATATAAAATGCAAATTTATGTAAATCTTACTAGGATGTAAAATCTTATTCAATATAGATGGTGCAATGACAGTGGACAGTAAATGCTTCTTTTGGATTGGGAGAGGCGAAGCACGGCTATCAGCTATAGATCTTGATCCATATCAACTGCACTTCAGTGTTATTTTGTTAGCACGAATTAACGAGTCATGTCAGTTATGCTGGAAATTGAGTACCGTCTTGATGTGCTTTTTGCAACTAATGGTCCCCATGTAGATGTCAATTAAATGAGGTAAAAAACTTTAATAAACGCTGAATAGAACAGAAAAAATCTCAATAAAGTATACTGTCAATTGTATTTGTAATAAATTTTTGAAATGGTAAAGAGACTTTATCTGTACTGTATTCCACAGTACAGTATTATTACTTTACTCTGTACTTCTGTCAGTATGAAACGCTCTAAAATGGAGCTTCGACATCCTCCAAACTTTCAGCATTGGAGGCTCGGACAAGTATCAGATGCAAAGATAAAATTAATACTTTTCTTAGTTAATATTTGGAGCAAACACAGAACTAATACTTCTGCCAAGAACTAGTCAGTGCAAAGATATAACTAGAACTATTGTTAGTAATTAGTGAATGGAAAGGTTAAAAACTCGGGAATCAAAAACAAGATTGCATTCACTCTTGTAGCTTGTTGAGGGAAAGATAAGACTAGCACAACTAAATTTAATGAATTAAAAAACAAATCTAGTACAAGTTAGATACTATTTAATGCAAAAACAGAACTATTATGCAACAGGTTAGAGCAAAACTAGAATAGAATATAGCAACAGAAACGAGTCAAGTGGCCCATACTTGGGTTGTCCCCAAGTCCCGTGCCGACAGATTTGGATCTCGCACAAGCACATAAGAAACACATTTACAGTCATCAATTTTTGAGCACAATCACGACCGTTACGTCAAGTGTAGTACCATGATTTGACAGTTTTCACTGCATGTTATAGCCATGATCACCTTATTGTCACGCCATGTTGACGCAACCATCCGACGTTGCATTACCAATGGACTTGTGAATATATCACACTCAAAGAAACGCGGTGTGTGATGCCTAGAACTAGCGCTAGTAAATAGGAAGCGCAAATACAGAACCATCTCTGATAGCTAATGAGTGCAAATCATGGAACAGGATAGCAGGGACAAGCTACGCAATTAGTTTAATCCTTCATTCTGTGCCCGTAAGTTTGCTCAAGACGGCAGCTCACTAAGTGTACTAAATTCTTCTTGTCGATTATCGAATTATGCATTTAACGTGAACCACAACTAAAAAATATAAATTTGTCCAACTATTCAGAAGTTGATCCCAGCCAGTCTTAGTGGAACAATAATTGGGACTAATTTTTGTACGCATGAGATGAGGTTCACGCAAGGTTGTATTTCTCCTCGGGGATCGACAGCATATACTTGCAAATTATGCCATTGTAATACAAAATAGCGACGGGCTGAGATCCACAGCCCTCGTAATTTTAATGCCAGGGTTGCAATGCCCAGCGTCAAAAATGGCAGTATTTTCACCAAATTGGAGGTGTATTTAATTCCTAAAAACTGTTTTTAAATGGAAAGTTCATTTACTTTTTTATTATTTTCCTGTTAAGATAATATTAGAATGAATTGCCATCAATATAAATAATAAGTAATTCAAAAGGAAAAGAAATTAACAGTCATTGTGTTGCGTATAGGCATGAAGTCAAGAAATTGGAAGAATAGTGCGAACAGACCAACCAAGCGACACACTGCTCAGGTGATGGCGTGAGAAAAACACGGCTGATGGAAGGTCAACTTTGCTCATTACAGAATTTAATTTTCGTTTTCACGTAAGCAGGATTTGTGTTGCATTAAAATGCTAAACTCGGACACAGCTCGCGTGAGCGTCACTATAGCACGCATGCACGACAGCTGGAAAACTGCCAGCTTACAAAGTGTGTTTAGGAACCAGAGTCGTCCGTTGGTGCTGCGGCACTGCGGCAAGTCATATTTCAAGCTTAGTAAACTGTTTTGTGCTGATTCAAAAATAGTCCGTTAACAGAGTCAAAATCTGAGAGGTATCAGAAATAAATTGTTAGATTGTCCGATAACTGGTTTTCCAAAATCCTGTGCACTGAATTCACTCTGTGAAGCCGAAACTTTTCGAAATAAAACGAAAAATATTTGCTGGTTTAATAATAAATTTTGCTTCTTCAAAAGAACAAGAACAGAACGGAATTATGCATTTTAATAAATATACATACACATTCTAGTTCGTTTTACAGTATAAAATATTCAAAGACTTGCTGCTCCATCAACCTCGAGACTAAACAGTGCATACGAGTTGCAAAGTTGCAAAGTGGAGCCAAGAAACAGTCCTCCATGGTTGAAAATATCAAATCATTTTTTCCACTCGCCTGCAATTTGTTTCTTAATCAGCTTGGTGCACTGCCAGGCGGATGAGGCTAGCTTTATTTCAGGGTGGTTTTCCCCAAGCTAAAAACGTCGGAAAAATATTTTATTATAAAAGAGACTGAATTAAAGTCACTTTGTCAATCTTTTTCCGCAATTGCAAAATATTAAATAGTTGTATCTGTGATGCTGTTACTACAAATTCTGATCAAAAATTCTACTCAGGCAAATGAGAGTGAATTCGCGTGAGGGATTGGGTTTAAACAAAAATTATTTATCCCTTCCACATTGGAGACGAAACACAAAAGAAAAATTTACGAAGCGGTCACTGGTGCTTCTATTATTTCTACAAGTGATACAGTGCACGCCTTGCCGTGTAACTTGCGCCATTAGAGGCGCCAAAAACAAAGTTCGTATTTTTTTTACTTCTCTGCAGCTTCGGCAAGCGTTTTGAGAAATTTTGTACACTTGAAACTTTTACCATTTTTTGGCTCCTGAACTTTTCTTAGTTTGCCATTGAGCTCGACAGAAAAATATGTTCCTGGAGAATAGCCCTAATTCTCAGGAAAGAAGAGCAGAATTTCTCGTCTTTGTTCGCAAGAAATGTTTAGCATCCATTACGGAGCTCTCAGTATCCATAGCGGCATTCTCAACTTCCATTACGGCATTCTCAACTTCCATTACGGCATTCTCAGCATCCATTACGGAGCTTTCAGTATCCATTACGGCATTGTTAACTTCCATTACGGCATTCTCAACTTCCATTACGGCATTCTCAACCCTCCATTACGGCATTCTCAGCATCCATTACGGCATTCTCAACTTCCATTACGGCATTCTCAACTTCCATTACGGCATTGTCAACTGCCATTACGGCATTCTTAACTTCCATTACGGCATTCTCTGCATGCATTGCGGCATTCTCTGCATCCATTACGGCATTCTCTGCATCCATTACGACATTCTCTGCATCCATTACGGCATTCTCAGCATCCATTACG
>JACJUY010006934.1:2100-22822 GCA_014220935.1 Platorchestia sp. MABIK
TAGTTCTCTGATCGTGGTCGCCGCTGCTGATAAGTGAAGACAATCTCTAATACAAAAGTTCCGAAGTTTTCTGCGAGCAAGTTCTCAACTTCGAATTGCACGGAGGTTCCTGACGCTCGTGTGAGGTCTGGCTGCTACAGGCACATTTCGTCCACAACAGCACAACATCTACTTTCAATACTGGCCTGTCGGAGACAACTTCGTATATGAGCTCCATTAAGTTTGACTGATAACCAAAGCATGTTGATTGATTGGTTGATTATAAGTTAGCTTTAGCCTTCCTTATCACAACAAAGATCCTCAAAGAGAGAGAGGATGTAGGCACCAACTTATAGGGAGCTAAGGGAACGCGGAATCTATGCACAGGGTGTGTTCCCGCGCAGGATCCACTGTGCAAAGAAACAGTAAATTGAGAAGGAAGGTTAGTGAACAAGATAAAAGTTGAAGGAGAAAGTCAAAGGTGCTGCAAGACTGGAAAGCAGCGAACTCAAAAAACTATGATCCTTGAAAAATTATATTTTATTACAACAAAAGAAAGGCTACTCTTCAGCTTGTGGCCTTACATTTTCCCCCTGGGAGCGCTAATTTTTATTTATTTACAATAATTTCATAAGGGAAACAACAGCATGTTTAGGAAATCTTCACAATGAATATAAACGTTTTAATATAGCTTCGATTGCAACATATTTTGAAGAATAAGGCTTCCAACTTCAAACAACACATCCTGTCGCTGAGTGTGGTGAAGCAACAGTCGCATGAAAATTTATCTTTCGCCAGGCACTTTTCATCTACCAAGATTAAAACGTAAGTGTTATTTTCGATTACATTTATTACTATATTTATTGATCAGAGTGTTATATATTTCACGTTATTTCTTCGTATTTTCCTAATTAAGTAAAATTCCTTTGAAATAAAGTCCATGTACCATAAGAAATTAAACGAAACTACGCACATGAAGAAAAAATCTATCGTCCTCTACAGCGGTAAAACCTATCGAACTTGCTTTGCGTGATGCTAATTTGTTGTGCCACAAATAGTGATATTATCATAATTACAAGACACAGAAAAGGATTTCGTTAATATACACGTCATGTTAATTGAATCTGCATTGCGTGTTGCGTAATGCAGCTCCAAAGGCGATAATTACGCAAGTGCTTTGTCCTTTGCAGCACGTGTTGTCGAGTTGTTACTTTGAATTATTGATTAGAAAAATCTTTAATGTGGTTGAAACCATGGTAATTATCTGGGATTGTCGCAATGATAAACATCAATGCGCACAGACAATTAAACTTATGAGTGCATATAGACAATGATTCTTATCAGTGAATACAGACAATGGCACTCATCGTTGTACACCGACGGTGATACTATTATCAGATACAGACGATGAGACGTACCAGAGTAAACAGACAACACGTCGTATCAGTGTACACAGATAGTAGAACTAATCACAGTTAAATTCAGATTCTAAAGCAAAATCAAAGTGCCTCGTCCTTTAGAAAGCAAAGGCAGAGAGCATTGAACATGAAGACATGATGGTCGCAATTTCAAATGCGCGCGGCTCGCTACAGGCGCACACAAATTCTGAAACATCAGATGAGATTTCAGTATGAAATTCTTCAGCTCTATTGCGTTGCCATGAAAACACGGTAATTAAGTTGACTGCTTTACAGAGAATAAGATTTCGACATGCGCTTCAGCGTGCACAAATAACAACGTCACCATGACAACCCTGGTTCCAAGCCGCTGAACTTCTGTAAGCAGCCCAAGTCGATCACCAAGCTGTGGAAATGAGAGCAAAGCTTCAATTGGGAGAAAATAGTGGCCTCGATATTGTCAGTAAAAATGAAAGGCACAACTGAATAGCAACCGCCGTCATATGGTATGCAGGTATAAGGATGTGTAAGATGGTAACACTTTGAGTGTCGTGTAGCGGAAACATAAAAATGCTTCCTCTTTTGTAAGCAGCTTTGCAGAACTGAAAAGTGAACTCCTTAACGACAGTAAGAGAAGAAACGCATAATAAAAGCGAGCACCTATTTTACTGAAAAAGGGCCAATAAATGCCTCACAAAATTAAGGGCTCGCCAAATGAGAATAACAATAATTACATGCACAAATCTCACGTGTCTTTTCACGGTGGTTCAAGTATAGTCTGGTTCGTTATAACTCGTGAGAAAAAAAAATGGTCAATTGCACGCGAGTAATTTATTTTTGAGAACTGTCAAAACCGCCAAAAAACAAGCAAAAACAAAACGGGCCACAAAAATTAGGAACGCGAAACAAATGAGAGACGACTATAAATGAGAAAATGCCGAAAAAATGAGATAACGCCTAAAGCTTAGAAACGGCAATAAATAAGAAAACGCCAAAAAAATGTGAAGCAATAGTTGAATTAACTAATTCTATGTTTTGAAGAGGGAGATCCACGTTTTCACCATACGCTTAGGGAAGGCAGTCTTCTTCCTTAAATTCTGAAGGAAGCCTTCGCTTCGAAACTTAAACGTACAAAGCGAGCTTACAAAGTCTGGGGAAGGAAATCCAAATAAAACAAACAGCGTTACAACATAAATGTTAGGCTTTTATAATTAGGTTTACTCGGAACCGCTATGGCTATAAAATATCGTGGATGAAAATGCATGGCCAACAAAAGACGTTTTCCTGCACATAATTTTGTGCATTTAGTTTTTCTGGTAAATGAATTTCTTAGTCTAAAACGAGGTAATGCGCGATGGTAAATGCTATATTTTCCCGGCACAACGGAAAGAATGCAAAACTGTTATCAAGAGGTATTTAATAGAGAAGTAATACAAAAAAAAACAAATTCATGTTCAAATCAATAGTTGCGATGCCCCAAGTCATCTCCTAACAAACGCAACATCAAAGGAAAAAATACTAGCAAGTTTTAAATTACCAGCATCAAGCGAGGAGCGCAAGGTATGCGACAATTGAGAAAAAACGAGCACTTAAGGTCGTGGAATCTCTAAGTACCTGCAAAACGTAAAATTATTCGGAAACGCATCGCTAAATTCCACCAAACTCCCTTCACTTTATGAATCGTCCAAATAAACCTAATATCGCTTACGTACTATTTTTACCGAAATCTAAGCCAATTATGATGAGGGAACAGACATAGATATCATATAATATACATGACTGCCCGCTCGTTCATCATTCGCACGACCCACTTGAATTCGCAAGGAAAGAATAAAGAACATAAAGAGAGAAATTCTTCAAACGAAAAACCGCAAAAAGCATCACGGTACACAAACACATTCCGCAGCATAAATTTGCAAGGCCTCTTTAATGTGGCTTACAGGGCTAGCGAATAGCAATGAGCAGGATATGTGTTCTGAGGTGAGAAGCATGCAAGGCACGTCCAGCCCACCCTAACCTGGCACAAATTAATGGTCTGTTCAGCACGCTGGAATAGCTTAGAGCTCACGCTGCTGCGCCGGCTTCATCGCAGCAACATCAAAACCACAGTTGGCTCTAGTGTTACACGAATGCATTATTCAGAGCATCTGCATGACCGAAAATCTTACGGTAATATTCTCTGGAAAACTAATAACAGAGCAAACAGATTAAACCCAAATGAAACGGTTTATGTTAAATCTAGAAGATTAACGGAAGTGCATGGGTTAGAGAGGCAGAAATTAAAATTTCACGAGTGTTTAGATAATCTTCCCATGGGTTGACTATGAGCAATGTTCTTTGTGTTGCCCTGCACACGTAGTTTTTCCAGTCAAAACTGAACTTCGGTTAATAGTGAGCTACGGCATTGGACAGTCAGGAGTTTGGCTCAAGTGAAACATATTCTGCGTTTCCAAAACTCACGAATAAAATGAGTAACAATTCAACGTAAGTAAAACAATAGGGATTAAACTGGAACCTAGCCTGAGTACACACGTGTAAGGGCAGATTCTACACGCAATTGTAATCGCTCCTGAGCCGCTCGACCATTTCTCGCCATTAATGGCGGTCTTGTTTTTGAAGACTCAAGTTAGGATCATGTATCTGCGGCCTGTCCTGACACGTTTTGTACGATTTTATCAATAATTAAACTTTCCCAATTGAATCTCTCCATTTATGTTGGAAGACTTTCATCATAAGGGGAAATTTCTCCAAGCAGACACAGAGCTTGAAAAATTTTTGCAGTGAAAAGCCTCAACAAAATATTTTTAAAGCTAATACAGCACTCTTACCCCTTTCAAATGACGTTTGGTCTGAGACGGCTGGCTGGTCGAGATTCCGTACCTCGTGAGGCTTCAGTCATTTCAGCGCGTAGCAAACCTTGACGATGTTTGTTTCAGAGCGACGAATACGAACTACCGCCCTACGTATTTGCGCACTCCAAAGGGACGTTTGCCCCCATGAGTCCTTAATTATTTACTAGTACACTACCACTAGGCCCGTCAGCCTTAACCTAAGTCGTCGACGAGCCTCATGTGTTGTGCCACTGTACAGAAACTGGTCAAAATAAGGAGTTAGATCTCAGCAACTATTTATTCTTCAACATAGACACATAAGCTAAGCTCAAGTCTGTTTATGGATCCCCCTGTGATTATAAATGAAGGCTGGGTCTCAGTTATTATAAGGCAGAATCATGATCGACCGTCTTTGTGTATTAGGTGAGGTACACGAGCTTCTGTGAAAGGAAATTGCAGAGTACCATGCAGCCAATCTTTAGCTGGGATTTTATCCCTTTTACAAGTTAATTTGAACAATACGGAACCATGTGATGATGTCAAAATATAGCTGATATTTGAAAAATTAGAGTTAGTCAACGAGGAATTAGAATTGATCTGTGGAAAATTAAGATTGGTGATTGTGAAATAAAAATTAAAAACTGTGAAGTCTGAACTGAAATTTGTAAAATTAGAGTTCGTCACTGTAGAACTATAACTAGTCATAGTGGAAATCGAATTGGTTATTTTGAAGTAAGAATTAGTTATTGCGAAATTCGAATTGATCAATGTAAAAATTAAAATTAGTCATTGAAGTTCGAGCTCTCATGGAAATAAAATACAATATTCCCCAACGTTAAACGTTTCAAATAATCGTTTTCTTGTATTTGATCATATTTGTGATATGCTGCAACTGAATGGTTTTTTTCACTTCTAGTTTTATAAATCGTAAATGCGTCAAGAATAAACACAAAAGGAATTCGTAAAGAGTTAAGTCCGAGAAAATAACACTCGGTGAACAAAACCAAGTTACAAGGATGGAGAGAGTTGCTGGAAGAGTATCATTCTAATGCAAAATTTCAGATGACAGATAGAGGTCCCGAAATGTTTTGCAGATGAGAAGCCCTTCGAAAGGATCTCAAAGCCAATACTACACTTTCGCCACTCCCGCTGAAAAGATTATCTTAAGTGGCAATGAAGGGAACTACAGAGCAGGGGTAAAGACTTCGAGCTTAAATTATTGATGTGCAGCGTACAAGAGGCTGCGCAAGGAACAGAAAAGACGAAAAGGGACGGCAATAGCAAAAAAATTAATGCTGATATCATGAACAAGCTAATTGGAACTTTTGAAACTAATTGCATAACCATATTGACAGGCTTGGAATAAATAAAAGTAACTAGTTCTAACAGAATGTATCCGTTGATAGCATAAAAAGACTCGCCTGGGGGGCAAATGATTGCTTTGAAATACAACACAAAACGTGGTGACAGCATAAACACGGAAAAATATAAACTAAAAATCTTCTGCAAATCAACTAATTATTGAGAAATAGAGTCGAAGGACACACTTTAATTTAGATTGATGAATCCAATTTCCAGTGATGTTGCACACGTCCACAAAGTCGCAAAAACGACAAACTAACTTTAATTTAGATTGATGAATTCAATTTCCACTTATATCGCAAACGTCCACAATGTCACCAAGAATTGGAAAACGTACGTCAGTATCAGTGCCTGCCAGCAGAGGAAGCAATTTACATTGCATTGGTGCCATGAGCTCATCATCGCTTATTTGATTCCCATGACGATGAGATTTATTCAATCAAGACGATCTCGTACAGCGGCTCAGAAACTAGCAGCAGTACGTGGAGAATTAGGCATTTAAAATCCTGTCTTCGTAGTCGATGATGCACCAGCACAGAGCACATTGGAAATCATAAGCAATGATTTGCCAAGAGTTCGGATTCTTCGATTTGCACCGTACTCATACATATTAAATCATATTGAACCCATGTGGAATGATTTCATGAGTAATGTAAAGCAAATGATTGGAAGAAATGCCATGGATGTTGTGAAGGATTGCTATACCAGGACTTCCTGCGTCTCAACATAGGTTGAGAAAGCTAGAAACAGTAGCTGATGACATCATTCGTTGAGTTTCCCCAAACATGTAAATAAATGTATCTCATAGAATGGGAAGGTTTTAACCTATGGCTTCTAGGCAAGAGGATCTGAAAGGAATTTTTTTATTCTTGTAATTTAGAGTTATATTATGCATTTCTTTAATTGCTTTAATACGGAAGAATTTTTCAAATGTGAATAAGTAACTTTCTTTTATATTCACGTGGTTTGTTATTTTTCCAAAATAGTAAAAAGATGCATAAAAAATACTCTAATGGCGCATGTAAATATGATTTAATATACATTCAGTGCAATTTGATGCTTTCACCTATAAAAATATTTCTGATGTACATGAATACATATTGCAATGTAATATGAGTCGGTTTACATTCATCACAAATATTATCTCAGTACATTCAGTCGTTCACGTGCTACACGCAATTTCGACTGTTCCAAACATTGAGGCTGATATTTAATTACTGATATAAAACCAACAAAAACAATTTCAGTGCATGCAACATAACAGTAATTAAATTAAAAACAACTACAAAATACGAAACAGTTTTGAAAGTGACTTCCAGAGCATTAACATTGCCATCCAAGTGAACAAGTTTGGTGTGTTGCAACGTCGACTGCGTTTTGCATGAGACTCCCCCTGCAATTTTGCCCGCATCTTGCAGGCCTCCACAGCGCAGTAGTGACGCGTTGTTTACCTCTTTTGTGACGTTAGCTTATCCTGCAAGGTTATATTTTCAGCCAGCGTTGACAAGCAATTTGTGAGGGTCTTGCTGCCACGTTCCGAGAGACTGGCCTCCAGCACAAGTCTGCCAGCATAACAGCGCAGCGTCTCACAAGAAATAATAATTTAGGCCAATGTGCAAATCTGTCTGCCAGTTAAAGGGAGCCTGTGAGCTTTTCATTTCCCTGACGTAACAGGGAAGGGTTGTACTAGGAAATATAGTTCAGTTAAATTTGGATATTATCAATGTGAAATGAAACGTCGAAATGCATCGACTAGTTTAAAAGAAATTCTACTCTATGGTAATTTCACAGTCCATACACACGCCATGGCAGCAATGACAAGAACTGAAAAATAAATTTTTTTTAGAATATTTGAGACACCCAGAAAGATAGAATGTGTTCTCAGTCAGCGTTTTTAAAAGAATGTTAATACCACGAAGTTAGCGCCTAAACCGTTGCGGTGGCGATCGCAAAAGATTGAAAAAATAAACATCAAGGAAAGACAAGTGGCTACAACACACAAGCTAAGTTTTAATGAACATGGGAAACGGAAGGAATTTTGCTGAACAAATGTTCCGAAATTTTTTTAGCGCGAGTGAACGGACTCCTGAGCTTTGTCTCGTGTTAAATGTTGCATTATTAAGCTGCATGCGAATTGTGCGGCTTCTCCTGATGAAATATGAAAATGTTACATGCAAAAATTGTTGGCATGTTTTTCAGAACTTATGTGTACTCTGCCCTTCACATTGGTTTGTTCAAAAAGTTAATCAAAATAGCACGAAAGGAAAGAACATTTGATGACGACAATGGGAAGAGGAACATTACTTTTGTGAAACAGCCACACCCTGACGTTAATGTGAATGTAGTGGGGCTTGGGCGCAAATATAGACGACTGTTGACATGATTATTTAAACAATTTATTATCTATTTCGTTTCCGTTTTACTCGGGTGCCTTCGCGTGATGGGTGCCTGGCGGCATGACACTTGGGGTAAAAATCCGAGAATGGGCCACACAGTTTGTTCCTGTAACCATATTCTATTCTATTTTTTCCTGACAGGTTAACAACTAGCAACTAACGCTGATGCGTGCAGCTCATCTTATACTCGATCAACATTATTACGACACGAATTAGATGAGATAGCTAGTCTGCGCCCACCACAACAAAGTTGTTTCCAAGAGAAAAAAAGGAAGGTCTTATTAGAGAACTAATACAATTAAGGAAACGCTAAATCTATGCACAATGTATGTTCCGTAACTAGCTAGTATAAAAACAGTGAAGTTGAAAGAAGTTTATGAAACATGATAAAAGTTGAAAAAAAATAATAGGCACTGAAAAAGGAACTACAGTAAATATAAAAAGATTGTCCGTAAGAAAACAAAAACCTATTCTATTTCGACAGAGAGGTTTATTAAGTCTTTCATCTAAGGAACTTGCATCTTTTCCCTTGGAGCGCTACTTCCGACACAAATGTAATGTATACACAAGCCATGAAAGGGAACGAAACGAACCTTAAAGAAATACTCACTTTTTAAAGTATAATAAATATGAAGAACTATCTACGAGTCCATAAGCTATCACTTCGTTCTCCACTAAAATCGTCTTATAGTTATTGACAATTGATAGTAATAATTATAATAATAATGAGAGATGTTGATACAATCAACATTAAAACACGAATACGGATCTTTTACTGCTCCCCTCTACGCATGTCGTCTGCGACCGAATTGATAATTGATAGTTATTAGCATTTTCCGAGAAAGAATTCGCGCACTAGTGCGTTTTACCTCGCTCATGCGAAAAAAACGCTGAAGGCTCAATCGAGAGGAGCTTGCAATTTTAAACAAAGCATTTTACGATACTGAAAATATTCTAATCCAAGTTCCTGTAAAAACTTCACCTTGTCTTCCCGTTAGAATGTATGTGAAAAGCAATACACAACGCATCGATGTTCCTGTCTTCGGTAGCACAGTATTTATAGCAGCGAGCGGACTAGGCAAACTCCCGGCAACCACCGCATGTTAACTTGAGGCTCACACGCATACATTGGTGCTGTTATTCGTGAACTCCAAGGGCACTGAGACCTAGGGAACCGACGTCGGTTCAAGTTCAGGACACTACCAGAAAAGAGATGCAAAAGAATTCTCTCTCTAGAATTCCGGGCAAGAACAGCCTTCCCATGAACTAGATGTGAAATCACTCATCAAAATTTCAGAGAAATACGGAACGAAAACACTTTGCCCATCTGTGTACTTTTCTGGACGTGTTTTATCGCCGTGCAATGTTGTTACAAGCATCATGGCAGACTCTGACGTCGTTTAAAAATAAAAGGATTGAATAATCATGTATAAGTATTTCGATATTTAAGAGCTTATAGGAGACTGCAGTTGGTAAGTCGTCACAGAAAGTATAAACGATACTGCAGTGAGTAGAAAACAGCTTCCTCTTAATTGCAAATGACTTAACGGTGGAGTCCTGATAGCTAAAAAAATTATAATTCAAATGCACTACTGAGCAAAACAAATTCGATTCTAACGACTACGCACATTTCATCAACTATAAACGGAACTGTTCCCTAAATATACCTTGAAACTTATCTATGGATCGCAATCAATTCTGTTTTCCTAAATTAACTGATGCGTTCAAAACTTCCAGTCTCATGCACGGACTTGAACATTTGGCATATCAACTTCTACAAAACTTCTGCCTGCATCATACGTCCATGAAATTTATCCTTCTTTTTCTCTTCGTGTTCGAAAAAATACGAGCATGAAATAAAATGTCAATTGCCCATCTCAATATCGCTCACTCATAGTGAAGTATTGACTACAAAATCGGGCTGTCCTTAAATATTTCGTGAGGTCACCATCGCTCACTCATAATGAAGTATTGACTACAAAATCGGGCTGTTCTTAAATATTTCGTGAGGTCACCATCGCTCACTCATAATGAAGTATTGACTACAAAATCGGGCTGTTCTTAAATATTTCGTGAGGTCACCAATATTCGAGCAATTTCGATTTATCGGTCAGGTTTTTGGGCTTTTTTTGGTCATTAACTCAAGCGGCCAGGTTGTGCATGATGTTTAGGGAATAAACACGAAATTAGAATACATCGGCAGCTGTCAATGAGTGACATTATTTGGTTCCACTTAAAAAGTCGAATAAACTTATCATCAATATTAAAATACACATTTAACTTTAATTTTAAGAGCCCGAACATGTCTTAAATTGTTAAATCGTATGAAATCATAATAAGTGGAACGAATCCTTTGCAATGAACTAGTATTCAAATACATTGTCAACTCTAAAAGATTTTAATTTGAGAATTCTTTATATCTAACTGTGAAAATAACGAGAAAAAAAATGGTTTTAATGAAGTAAGGAGTTCTTAATGCCCTAACGTTGCTAAAATAAAGTCTAAAGAATGAGAAATGACTCCTAAAATTTACTGAAGCTCCAAGGCTTACGGCAGAAAAAGTTTGTGCGCTAAAAAAGAGCAAACATTATGTAGAGAGAGCCCGAGCTGTGGCAGTATGTCTCCGTAATAGCACCGTTTATTTTATCCCACACGCCAACAGGTTCCCTCCATTTTCATTTTGGTACTCGTCCACCTCATAGGACGCTACAAAACGTACTGGGCTGGTACGCATTCAAGTCTAGGACTGATGGATGGCATTGCGGGCGGAGGAGGCGAGAGTCAAATGCCCCTGGGCATCGCCGTGTCTCCGAGGGTGCATGGACTGGTGCGTTTCATTTCAACTCGATCGTTCATTTCTTACCCTGCACGTGTATCGATATTCTTGAAAACTGCATCATCGTCCTCAGCAGCCCTGTCAGGGCTTTACTGATAATTTAAGAGAAAGATAGCAAGCATTTAAAAACAGCAGGTGCTTGTACAAAAAATTTCAGGAGCGTTATTGATGAAAAATTGAACCGCAGTGACTTCGGACGTCCCAGAATGGTATACAATGAAGCAATAATGAATTGAACGAGTCAGTTAACTTCGAAAAGATAACTCAATTTAGAGGTATTCCAAAAGTTAACTACAGCAAAACTGACAAATCTCACTGGGGGAACTAGCCGAAGATCTTACTGGATTTATGTGGCTACACTGGCTTATTCTCTCCTCATAATGTTTCGGTTTTGCAGGAACACGGATGGCCTTTCAACTACAAGCAGGTGAACCAAGTTCTGCGTTCTGCATTTCAACTTCACGTCGTAGAGTGCTTAGCATCCCTACAACAGGTCATTTCAGCGGTCAGCGTGGGGAAGCCTAATGTAAACACAAGATGTTAAATATATGAAAATATCTTCAATGATTCAATGATCGCTCCATCGTTACAATCGAGTCACAAGAATGGTTTTCCAGCTTCTTGGTCTTGGGAAAGGGAGTGCATGAGTCAAGAGAAGGCAAAGTAAGAGAAAGAGCTCCCTTCTAGCCTCATCTACTCGTCTTCTCTGTTTACTATTGACGCCAGAAAGCTACGATCAGGTACCAATACACTGAACTGCAATCGCACTTTGACTTTTCTTGTTCAAAGTCTGCTGTCTAGCCTTTTCGTCGTGGAGAAAGTTCACCCAGAAATGGCTGAGTGAGTGCTCAAGCCATAGAAAATGCTTGCTGGGAAGTATGCTTCAAGAAACCCCGTAAATCAGAAAACTCGAATTACTGAACGTCGGCAGGGGTTATGTTGTCCCCAGTTAAACGTACTGCGTTGAGCAAGTAACTATTTATTCATCATTGAACAATGGACACTTTTTCAACCAAGTCCATAGAAGTGAAAATGAACGAAGGAATTAGCACAATGCACAACAAGCAACAAGCATTTGACGCAAAAATCAGCTGAATGGATGAGACAATGACGAATGACATTCCTCCACAACGGCATCTAAGAAGAGATTTAAGTACCGTGCCTTGTTCTGCGACGCTGGGGGAAACTCTTGAAGGAACGATCGAAATGTTTACGCAGAACTTCAAAAAGATTTGTTATTTCTGGTCGCAATAAAGCTGAAGGGCTGTTTTGTGAGGAGCGTTTCGTTGTCATGCAAGTACTCTTCAGTGTAGACAAGCGCTGACCACTAAGAAGCAGAAAACGAAAAGAGATAAATTTTATTTACGAATTCCTTGAGAATAACGTGAAAAATCATCAACGGTTTGTTTGTTTTTGCCTTGAGCACGGTAGAATTAAATGGAGAACTGCTTTTGAATATTCACCATTCCATTCTTATGTTTTACTGTTCACATGTAGAGAATGTTTTCAATCTTAGTAACTTTGTTTGCTTTTTAAATGCATTCACGTCGCTAAGTGTTTCCCGAATACATTGAACATAAAGCTGTTTTGGAATACATGAGGTTGGAAACATTTTTATTATATTTAGAAGAGTAAAAATACAAAGACAGGAGGAAAATTCGTCTTATACATGTAGACCATGACATGCACACATGAGAAAGGTCTCAGCTCAATTTTGTTCCACAAGTTTTCAATTTAATCCCGCAAAAACGCTTTCAATGTTGTTCCTCTTCCATATCCATCACTCCGACGCACTAGATGACCCACATCCCAGGTTTTAATTTCCAGTATAACTTCAAACTAGAGCGCATCCATTTTTAAACTACGCCACATCTCTTTGTTTTCGGTGGTGAGGATCCCTCGTTTGGAACAGGAATTACAACAGCAGCGGCAGCGCTAAAAGTTTGTGCGCAGACACAGCTGTCGCTAAAGTTGGCTGCGGGAGCGGGACTCTCGCAGCGATATGAACAGCTCCCAATATAATTGGACTGCAAGTGACGGCGGCATTCATCGCTGCCATGCCACTGAATCTAAAAACATTCGCCTGCTGTAGGACGAGCTGTGCTGTGAAAGGTGGCAGTCGGCCTTCTGTTCCCGTAAAAGTTTGGAAGATGTTCGTGCTGAGAGCGAGTTTGAGTGTTAATTAAGGTGAAATAATTGTGGGAAGTCATTCAAAGAACTTCAGTTCATTTTATGAACACAAATAGGAGTTGCCCAAGGCTAGCTTAGAACAGTCAAACGCAGACAGCGATATGACAAATGTGAGTATAATTTACTGATTGCTAGGAAATATGCTGAGAGGCTAATGATGTGCACTTTTTACAACTAATATTCTCTGAAATTTCCGGAACATCTGATTACTTTACAAAAACAAGAAAACTTAGACTGCTTTAGATGGTCAGTAACAATGCTCTAAGCTATCTTTACACTCTACAATTTCGTGGAGGACCTAACGAGTCTAAAAACGATTTGCGTTCAATAAGGAATAACAGCACTTATTGCAGACTGTTGTCTTTAAAAACTAAACTATGCTAAATACTACATAAAATATAATTACATTAAAGTATAAATTAGTTTGAGCTTCCCTGACTCCAATAAAAGTGTTGCCAAGGCAAAAAAAGAATGGCACTATTTATTAGGCAAACGAGTAATCCATGCTCAAGATGTATCCCCAAGCACTGCACAAAAAACAGGAAGTTTTAATAATTTTCACGAAACAAAATGAAAGTTGGAGAACAAAGTAAAGTGCTTTAAAAATAAAGATTGCAAAAATATCTTAAATGATTGCTCCCATCGAACAAAAAACTATTGTAATTCAACCAAGAGGAGGTCTCCCTCTCCTTCAGTTCCTGTCATCACATCTTCCCCCTGGAATCGGTTATCCCCATTGGTAAAATAGTTACACTCGCCTTTGACGTCAAGGCCAATATTTCCCAGCTTAGCCGCAGACTATTTGATTAGTTGTAAGACATCGATTTAATTAATAAAAAGTTTTCTGGGCTTTACAACATTCACCTTTGATTTTATCCCACTCACTTTTTTTGTGTTCAAGCATATGTACATAACTGATTTATGGTACTTGTTAAATCAATGTTGGAGTTACTGATATTCATTCAAAGCAAGCACAAGCCTCTTATTTCTACTGCCGTCAAAGTTTTCCGCTTTCCAGTAGTATGAACAAGAGTTGTTGAAATGCGAGAAACCTTTTTCCTTTTTCATTATTTTCAACCTCTGTAGTCCCTATGATTAATTTCAGAAACGTCATACAGTAAGTCCCATTTTGACATGTTCGTATTTTCTGAGGCAATTCTGAGGTCGTTCGAGAACGTACTTGAGCCATACAAGTTATTACGAAATCGGTCACACAAAGGGGCAATGTAAGTTATCACTCACAAAAATTTTCAATGCAAGTTATCACTCAAACAAATGTCCAATGCAAGTTATCACTCACAAAAATGTTCAATGTAAGTTATCACTCACACAAATGCCCAATGTTAGTTATCACTCACACAAATGTCCGATTGACGTCATCGCCCATACCAAAGTCCAATGCAAATTATAGCCCGCATAAATGTCCAACATGAACACTCGCTGATCAAGAAGAGCATAAATTGAACCGTGAAGATTTCTAACTCTTCACCACAAACATAACAAGTAGAAGTTACTGGAGTCCAAATGTTGTTGACTTCCTATGTCACTCAGGCCGAGACAGGGAAGTTTGGACGGGAAGAAATACCTAACTGTTCCTGGTCATGCCAGTTTAGCTATCGTGTCCACTCGCAGACGTAATGAAGAAATGATACTCCAGAAATCAATGAATGCACAATGAAGACTGGAGATAGAGCTTGTGCATTAGTATTACGTAGATGAAAGTGAGTTAAAAAAAACATCAACACTAATGTGTCTGATTCTTAGGAGCTCGAAACGTTCAATTTTATTCACCTGGACTTTGACTTTACTTGACTTTATTAATAAAGTGACAACACGCACGGCAATTTTCACCTTGCTTTTCATTGAAAGTGAGTTGTATTGACAATAATTAATAAGACACACAGATCATTTAATAAACAAATATTTAAGGTAGATTTATTTCATGAAAATTGAATTTGTAGGTGTTCACAGCCCTAAAACTTGAAATTATGTTTTATGGGTTAAACAGGACTCCAACAACCTATCTGTATGATCCCCAACTAAAGTATCACATATGACAACTGTTTTCTATGGCCTGAAAAAAAGAAACGCATAAATTTGATTTATCTTTCCAAGTCCATAAAAAAAATCATCTCTTCTGACCGTCAGTGGACGGAGCCCAGCAAATGTGGCTCCGTCGCGCTACCGAAATTCATGCTGGTTTTCGTTGAAGTTGCGCAGTTCCAAGTGACTGTATGTCTTGCTCGCTTCGTTAGGCATTCCCGTTAGGGTCAGCGCACGCTCAGCGTGTGAACGTATAGGTGAACGCTCGAAATTTGCTCCGAACGCTCATTCTGCAAAAAGAATACTTCTGCTCTAAAAATCTGCAGCTTACGAGAATGGCGGAAATGAGCTTGAAAGTGCTAAAAATTGAATTGATGAAAGTAAGAGTCACTTCGGGCGTAAAAGAAAACTTTGAATGCTCCTGTCTATAAAGGGTACAATTGGACTTCACCCCATATTTATATTTCGACATAGTATCTTATTTTTGGTGCATCGTCCCACATTGCTTCTTTAGACCAAATTAAAATAACAAGTCTCGAACTTTCTTTCGTTTGAATTCCGTTTTAAATTTAGTGGTACTGATCTACGCGTCTCTCTCACAACGATTTTTATAAATATCATTTCTATACACTTAATGAGAGCATCGTCACGGGTTTTATGAGTATTACTGCCGATAATTCGTCTCCAAACATGTAATTTCCTCGTTTTCTACTCCCATCCAACAATTTTATTATCATAAATTTGTGTGCATCCTGATCTTTACAACTTTTACAAGTCTTTACGAAAAGATTAAGCATGTCAAGCATATCCAATCAGTGCGCAAAAATCACCAGACGTTATCAGAACTACCCCAGTAAATATTAGCGTCCACTACAAATGACCGCTGTTCGTCACTGTAGAGCATCATGCACCTCCCGTCAGTTCCTCTTACGGACGCAAGCTACAATAATAATTCTTGACCTGGAAACTTTACGACGAGGATAAATGGTACTCCTCAGAGGCAGTAGGCCGTGACAGCCTTGATTACGGAACAGCAAAGATTCCCAAACCTACTTTAACGCCAAATTTATGATCCTGTTTCCAGCGTTCTCTTAAAAATTTATTTGATTAATGCATCATTTCCAGGACGTAAACTTGTCTGAAGTTTTGGGCTTCACAGCAGAGTGCTGAGCGGGATGTATATATACTCGTCTGTTTCAGAATTAGTGATGCAGTCGTAAACAACGTCGACCGACCTACACTTCTACTGCTGCATAAATATAGACGCATTGCTTCATAAATACTACAGTATAGTGTTCCAAATCCATCATAGTGGTTCACCCGGAACAATTTATTGATCTCAGAAGTCTGACGTAGAACAAGTAGCTCAGCCTATGGACGAGCAAATACAACTAGATTTAATGCAAGTTTTTCTCGAGGCCTTTTTTTAGCTGAGCATTGCACAACGATGCAAGTTTAATAAAAATGGCGCGAGTTGTAGAGGCCTTAATTACATAGTATTGCTAAATATTTAAAATATTACAACCTCTGAATACCAACTCACAATACCACCATAATTAGCCTCTACTGTTTTGCCTGCTTTCTCGTGTTCAGAATAAGAGGGAATGAATATAATTATCATCATTGTATCATTGATACACACTGTGTTTTAGCAAAAAATGCACCGCATTGGCGGTCCTTCCTTCAGCCGTCTGTGGCTTCGTGGTTGCGTGAGCAATGTGTGAGATTTAATTCATGCGTACCCATTCCGCAACAGCTGAAGTTCACTGAATCAGGAATAATGCTAAATCGTTATTTATAAATAATCCATTGTGCAAATTCACGATCGCATGCATGCCGACGACTATCAGAGATGTCATAGCCAGGTCAAGTTTCGTGGTTGGTATACAGCGTGTCTATGCAAAATATATAAACTAATGTTGCATTTTCTTCGTGCAGCGTGTCCACGAAAAATGTCTCCACTGATTAAAAATCTACGAAGCAATTTTTTTTATTAAAGTACACTCAGAAGGATATAAGTTGAGAAAATATGTTTGAACCAAGCTATCCTACAGTATCTTAGATACACATGATCAAAATTCAAAATCAGTGGAGACATTTTCGTAGACACCCTATTTGACTATGTAGTGTACTACCCTCAAGTTATGCAAACCCGTCATAAATGACGGGATTCTATATTCTCTTGCGACGAATCCCAGATATGGATGACCAACAAATACATCCATCCCAATAGTACCCGCGATTAAAATGTTCTTTTACATTTGCACTGGTGGAACTCGTATCACAGATACGGTCATTGAGCATCCTTATGAGCGTCACAGACACACGCACCAACCAATTTAATGTGTTCAGTGAAATTCCTATAGTAATACCATAGGGGAAATGACGCACAAAAACATATAAATATATTAATTCGTAAAGCTTATAAACTTAAGGAGGCACCTGGCGTTGTATTATATACTATATAGTGTGCACGGCCCGCCAAAAATGACGGGATTCAATACCTTTCTTGTACAAACTTTCCAGACGTGAATGACTAACAAAAATATCTATCCTGACAGTAATGGTGATGAAAGATATTATTGCACTTGCGCACTGGTGAAACTCACATAACAGACACGGTCATTATGGCTATCTTTATGAGCGTGACAGAGAAATGGAAGAAGCAGACTTAAAACAAATAAACTGAGGGTATTTTTAGGCAGTAGAAGGACCCGTGGAAATTCCTAGATGCACCAGTGTAAAAATTCTGTCAAAATTACCCAACCTATGCTGACCTATCCTATCCTAATCAAGCCAAACCTATCCTAAACGAACGCATCCTGATACAATTCAAACGTTTCAATGCATGTAAAGGCCATCTTTTAATGTTATACTGAGGAATTCGGTATCCATGATACCGCACACTCAGACATCCTATGTTTCTTAAGAAGCGGACACCAAACAGATATATAAATAAACACACGACGGGTATTATTAGGTCAGATACTAGTGCACACGGCCCGTCAAAAAATGATAGGGTTAGATATCGGACCAACTGAGCTTAAACATGGCTTTCCCATGATTTCCCATGCTATTCTATGGCTTTCCTATACTTTTTCAAGTCTCAGCTGCTGATATTCTATACAACCTAATCTATCCTAGCCAGCAATACACGTATCAGTGTATTGTTGAAAGCTCCTGAATTGAAATATAGTCATCTGAAGTCGTACATTTATCTTCCATACACGTCATAGTCCTCGGCGTCTTTCTTCCTGTCGAAGTCTTTCTGCTTCTCTCTTGTGGTTGGACACATTTCTATCCATGGTGGCCTCTTTTGCCAGAATTTTATTCTGAAATGTTGTCTATTATCTCTTCGCAGCTTTGCGAGAAAATCACAATTTCGAAAACAATAACTCAAGTTCCAAAATCTTGGGCCTTATACTAAGTGGTAGCCAGGTTACTGGTCAAACGAATTTAAAACATTTCTTTTCGCATTACCAATTAAAAATATCAAAGCAACATGATGAATTTCAACAGAGAAAGCTCCAAAGAAAATTTCTATTTGTAAAAATAAGCCAATTGCGTATTCTGGATACCATAATGCAAGTGAAAGGGAATTGAATCGCCACAGAAAAATAAGGAAATAGAATAATTTCTTGTATTTCTTAAGCTTTATCCTTGCTGCTATCAAAGCTATTGATAAGAAAAAGGGGTCACACGGACGGAAGGGGCTCTTATTGTTATAGTGATGATAGTGATAGTGATTGATTTAGATTGATAGCTTTTGAAATTTATGCAACTTTCACACCTTCAACTTGCAGCTATTTAGATAAAATGAAAGAAGAACATCGTATCATGGAAACTTGCAAAAGTCTAAATTCATCTCGCAGAACTGTATCGCTGCATGACGCTCCATACTTACGGGACTTACAGACTTCGCTGTTTAATTGGTTTGAGAAGCCGCGTAAGTTGAGCGGTAAACTTTCGTAACGCAGTTTGAGCTCAGCCTTATTGCGGCTACTTGTTCGCAATATGCAGCGTGTGCGCTCAGTAAATATGCTCACGCTATGGTCCTGCAGAGACCAAATGCCGCAGCTTGTTAGCAATAGACTCAAAATTTCCCCCTCTCTTTCTGTGGATATCGCGCCGTTGCATGTTCTAATGCACGCCCTGCTCACTAAACTTCCCTACTCTACGATCTCAGGGACATAATGCACGCTCTTTGAACTGCACGCGAACATCAGCAGCTTCAATAGCGTTCCCTTGATGCCTAAACTTTTAGCACGGCCTTCAGAGACTTCCAGCCGAGCTTTCTGATACAAAGAACATTACTGCAATAAAACTCATGCATGAGGAAGTATAGTAGTCCCTTTAAATGCGCAGAGTAGAGTTTTGAAATTCTGGTGTCGTCTTATTTTTATTCATGTCAACATTAATGGGATTACGCGCTGTGAATTCAAGGCACAGATATTCCAAATCTAATTGAAGCTGGATAAAAACTCACCATAACTTAATTGTCATTGGGTATCGTTTGAAAATTGCGTTCTACATATCTACGCTACACTAAAATAAATTTAATTGTTTTACATGGAACGTTACTTGATCTCGATCTCGAAAAACACGCTTTCTATTTATCTTCTATTTCCAGCGACAGCAAAGGTGATTTCTGGAGAGCGAACGAGTAGGGACCGTTTCGAATGAACTATAGAAAACGAAGAATTTAAGCACAATATTATGGCATGTTCCCACGCAGGATGCCTGCGATATAGAAGCAGTTAATTGAGAAGAAAGTGGAAGAAAATATAAAGAAAAGACATCAAAGAAGGCATGCAAACCAGAAGAAGTAAAGTGAGGATGAAAAATACCAAAATTCTACCTGTATTAGGTATTCTAGATTAGTTGAGTTTCTTTCGTATTTAATTTTTAGTTCTTGCATACAATACGTTACTTTTCATATGCCTCTTTTCTTCAACTATCTTGTCATGTTAGAGGCAAACTGCAGCAGTCGTCAGGTAATTTTACAACGCAAGGTAATTATTAAGAGCTAATAACGAAGATTAAGGTGAGCGTCCCCCATACGGACCTTTTTTTTAATATTGAACATAGAGCAATGAAATTTGGCATACTGGTAGGAAATGCAATTTGGAATCGTTTATCTCATATGAAAAAATGCGATTTTCTTGAAAAGAAAATTGAAAATCAAAGAAAACGATATTTTAATGGGGGGTTTTCAAAAATCTTCTCCTCCTACAGTTTTTGAGCTACAGTGATTATTTTGGTACTATTGGATGCGGAAAAACGAGGGCTTTAATAGTTATTGGAACACATTCCCCAAATTTCCAGTTTTATTTGAAAAAAAAAAAATTTGAGAGCAATTTCTGTTTTTCAAAAAATGCGGATTTATGACGTCATAACGTATGAACAAAAAGCTGTTGTGAAATAATTTTCAATAGCTATAAAAGCCCTTGTCATTCCGCATCCAATGATACCAAAGTTATTACTGTAGCTCAAAAACTGTGGGGGAAAAGATTTTTGAAACCCCACATTCCGATCCTCTAAAAAGAGGCAAAATAGGTAAACATGAACAATTTTGATTTTTTTGTAATTATTTCTAGGGTCAGCTTAGACCCTAGAAATCATTATACAGTAGTAAATAGACATAGAAGATGACAAAGCAACATCAAACCGTGAAGAAGTAGCCAAGGG